>JADLZN010006542.1:0-162360 GCA_018155175.1 Sinocyclocheilus anophthalmus | reverse complement strand
ATTATTTTTTTGTTAAATAAACAAAATCACTGGTAAATAAAAACACACCTTAGTATCGATATTTTTGTTGAGTATCGATACTTTCGATACTCGCGTCAGTATCGATATATCGATACTTTGGATCGATACGCCCATCCCTAATACTGGAAGAAAACTGGAAAATCTTTCAGGACATTATCCATCATCCATTGTAACCCTGTAACCCGAAAACACAATGCGTAATTAATTTGAAAATTGTAGGTTGTAAACCACTTTTGTTTTATAATCTGCATATTAACATAGTGGATTTGCCCTATTTTTTACAGATTTTTAGAGTGTAGCTAATACTAATACACTGCTTAAAACTATAATTGTTCGGAATGTGTAGTTTTACTAGTTTACTAGCTATTAAAAAAACTTAAATTGAAATCATTCAACAATGTGTACGTTTTCAATAATTCAATGTATTTAAAAAAAATACAGTTATTTATATTTTAATATTATATCATGCATATTATTTTACAAACAAATCTAATTTAACATATATAAAATATATTTTTTTGCTGAGATTTGATGATGTGACACAATTTTGCACCGTGATTGCGCAATGACATCACAACGTCGTTTAGCAACTTTTAGCAACAAATCGAGCATCCTTTAGCAACTTTCTCTGAAAATTAGTTGGCAACACTAGCAGGAAGCGCAGATGGATTAAAGTGCGCCGCGTCCAGTCAAATTGAGATGGTGTCTCTAAGACAAATAAAACATAAACATTCTCCTTACTTGGCCATGTATGCTCAGTGCACAGTCAGGCCTCAGCTTGTGTTGTAAGATAGTTTTGATGTTAAACAGAGCAGTGTATTTTTTTCCTTAAAATATAAACTTTTTGTTGATATTGCTTTAATTTGAATGAGTTACTTCTCTTTATTCATTGGCAATAATGTAGCTTTGAGCAGGGCCTATTTCACTGAGTGTTGGAGAACATTTGCAGTGTTGGTGGTAACTCATTACAAGTAATGCGAGTTACGTAATCAGATTACTTTTTTCAAGTAACTAATAAAGTAACGCATTTACAAGAAAATATCTGAGTTACTTTTTCAAAAAAGTAATGCCGGTTACTTTGTTTTCCCATTTATTGACTGACAAGTCTCTTGTCCCCATATTGGGAGAATTGAGGGAGGTGCAACGATGAGGCAGTGGGGTGCTGCATGTGTGAACATGATGCTACTGTAGTTCTAGACTAAATGTGAATGTGCATTAATTCATCCCACACAAGAAACTGATTTAGTATTCATCAAAATGAATTAATTAAACACCAGGTGAAAAGACAAACTGAAAAGCAATGACGCAAACCTGCATAATTAAATATGTTAAATACACCAAATGGACTAATCCCACTTTTATTAACTAATGTCTTTGCTGCTGTCCTTTGATGATCCAGTTCAAACATACTAATTAGCAAAAATGACTTTAGATAAACTAATAATTGTGCTTCCTTGTTTTTTATTGCTGAAGAGTGTTTCTACTCCTGCGTTCTATTGTACAGACGTGAATTTACTTTTGCTTCAACCTGAGGTTTATTCATTACACTTTTGGTGTGAAAGGGCTTTTACAATTTGCAAAAATATAACTTTTTTATATTAAAAACAAAACAATCAAGCCCTGCTCATATTTAAAAAGTAACGAAAAAGTAAACCGCAAAAAAGTACTTAGAAACGCATTACTTTCCAGACAAAAGTAAACTAAGTAACGTAATTAGTACTTTTTAGGGTGGTGTGTAACGCAATATTGTATTGCATTATTTTTAAAAGTAACTTTCCCCAACACTGAACATTTGTATGCATGAGACCGCTCTATCCCTGGTTCTGAGTAAAACATCTCTGTAAAAACAACCAAAGCCTATGCAGAGCTCTTTCCATTTGAAAAAAGAGAATAAAGTATTGCTGGAAAACATTGTGTAATAGCTTTCATGGTGCATTCCATTAATACCGTATACTTTGTGAGACTTCTGAACAGTTTTGTAACTTAGGGATTTTGCCCTGATTTTGCTAAATCTTGTGAATTTTGTCCTGATTTTAACCCAATCTTGACATTCTTGACTGCGTCTAGCATTTAAAACAAAACACTTCTTAAAAATATTGTAATGCTGTAAATAAAACAGATTATTGGCATATTTGTTTAAAAAGAGGTTTTCTATTTCAAATGTTCATGATTTAGTTTTCAGTTACTTGTTGTTTCTTTTATCCATCTATATCCCTGGTCTTTAGGGTTTACAAATAAATAAAAAATAATAATAATAATAAGATAAATAAATAGAAAATTTAACTGACAGCAAGAATCCGAATAGTTGTCTTTTTCTTTCTTTTTATTTCATCGGGGATGTAGAAAAAGGGCAGTGCTCTATCGTTATTAGCTGACCATCTCTAACACAAGGACCATTTTAGCATGAATGCTATGGTTTAGAACTGTACTGGGTGGTAAAGAACCTTTAAAGGACCTCCTTGTTTAGAGGATTCTTGTTTAATGGTACTTTATATTGTTTCTGTGTTTTGTGTTTAAAAAATCGACTTTTACTTTTTAAAAATTTGTAAAAACATAGACCAACTAAAAACATACAAATAAATTATATGCTATAACACTTAATGTCACCTTTGACGTTGACGGTCATTATTTTCGAGGTCTTTCCTGACACTTTCACTGAACAGGTCTTATTTATACCCTATTGTTGAAAGGCATAAATGTTATTTACATTACATTTTTTTAATAAGGCAATGGCAAAAGACAAAAATTTTGTTCTAACTGAACTTAGAATTGCTAAGCCTATATTACGGTAATACAGTAGATTATAATGTTGGTAAGTGGAATATTTGTATAATTAATCCACAGGCGATATTAAGATGTTCTGCATCTATCAGTTCATATACAGTTAGTGACTTAATGCTTACACCTTCAACAGACTTGCCAACAATGTTGGGTGCGACGTAACTAGTACATGAACAGAGGTTCTGTAGATTCCCCTACAATGAAATTGTAATCAGTTACAGTTACTGAGAAAAAAAAAAGTGTAATTAAATTACAGTTACTTATAAAAATGTTAACGATTACAAAGGGGGTTTCATCTGAATATTTTCACACACATACACACACACACACACAACACAAACACACACATGTATACAGATTTCATTAACTGCAGTGACTGCTCTAAAATATGAGACGATATCTCAGGAATTTAGTTCAGAGAATAGGACACATGCTTATTCGAGACCTTTTATGTAATTTTGGGGTATGTATATGCGTTTATTTGTAAGATTGAAAAACATGTATTTTCCAAGGCATTGTTAGATTGCAAGTTTCCATATGCAAAGATTTGATGTTCAAAAAACAGTATCCATAATCAACTAGTATCATAAAATCACAGTATCCTCTGTTATAACCGCAGAATGAATCTCAGTCTTTTTTGTAGTGGCTGTGATTTAAAATTAAATTATTATAATCTTAATTCAAGTGATGTAGGATTTAAAAATTCTGACAGTAATTACAACCCCAATTCCAGAAAAGTTGGGATGTTTTGTGAAATGCCATAAAATCGAGAATATGTTATCTGTTCATTCTCTTTAAATTTTATTTAATTGACTAAAGTACAAATAAAAAAATTCCAACTTAATTTTATTTTGTGAATATAAACAAATTTTGATTTTGTTGGCTGCAACACACTCCAAAAAAAAAAAAAAGTTGGGGCAGAGGCATGTTTACCATTGTGGCACGTCAACTTTCCTTTTAATTACAGTGTTTATTTGTATACAAATTTTTTAAGTTTTGCAAGCAACATTTTTGTCCAGTCTCGCTTGATACAACACTTCAGATGCTCAGCAGTCTATGATCGTCATTGTCTGATTCTCCTTTTCATGACCGGCCATACATTTTCAATAGGAGACAGATCTGGACTGCAGGCAGGCCAATCTAGCACATTCATTCTGTGTCTATGAAACCACGCTGTTGTAGCACATGAGGGGAATATTGATCTAATAACCATGGACTTTCCATGAAAGACATCATCTTGATGGCAGTATATGTCTCTGTACAATCCCAGTATATGCCTCCATGTCAATGGTACCTTCTCATATATTCCAGTCCCTCATGCTGTTTGCTCTGCTGTACCCCCATACCATGACAGACGTTTGCCTTTGCATCTGTCGCTGATGAAATTCTGGATGGTCCCTTTGGTTTTTGGGACTGAGAAATCGAAATCCATTTTTCCCGGAAACAAGTTGAAATGTGGACTCATCTGAGTACAGCACACATTTCCACTGTCTTTTTGACTATCTGAGATGAGCTCTGGCCCAGAGAACCCTGCAGCATCACTGCATAGAATTGATGTATAGCTTTCTCCTAGAGTAACAGAGATTCAAGTTGCATTTATTGATGCAGCAGCAGACTGTGTAAAGTGACAGCGGTTTTCCGAAGTACTCCTGAGCCCATGTGGCTATATTTAACACCGCAGCATGACGGCTCACTCACATTCAACTGAGGTTTACTGCCTTGCCCTACATGTACTGTGATTTCTTTGGATTCCCTGAATCTTTTCACAATATGTATGGTAGTTGGTGATTTTGCATTGAGAAATGGAATTTTTTATTTGTTTGACACTTCTCATGAAATGCGGCACAAGGTGATGAGCCATAATCCAGCTTTGCTTGCAAAGACTGAGATGCTCCTTTTATACCCAAACATGATACCCTCACCTATTACCAGTTCACCTGCTTACTGTGAACTGTTTTTGAACAGTTTAATTTGGATTTTCTATAGCATTTTCACTTTTATTTTTGCCTGTCTCAACTTTTTTGGAGTGTGTTGCAGCCATCAAACTAGCTAAGAATGTATTCAAATTTACAGTTCGTAATAGCTTAAATTTTGTAAAATCTTTAGGTGTATTTTATGGTCTCCGAGTGCAAAAGGTGGAGATGCCAAGTGTTTCCTAATACATACCTCATATCACTGGGTTTTGTTCTGTTTTTGCTTTGGATCCATAACATCACTGTTTGTGATGCAGATGTTGACCTCAGCAAGTACTGACCTCAACGGAGAAGCATGGATTTACCTTTAAAAGAGTGGACGTCGCTAGACTGCTAAATGACCTTTTATTGCTCAGTGACCTTCTGAGTGACAATAATGAACACTGTTGAATTGTATTTGTTAGTGGCTCTCTGTATAGAGTGATAAGGGAGATTGAGTAGCTTAACCACCATCGCAGTGATGCGGTTTCCCTCCGGTTATAATCCTTTTAAATATACTGGGCTCTTCCAAGTGCTCTTGCATCATAATTGAACCCGGGATAACTAAGAGAAATGTCCATGTATTTGCATGTGCTTTATGTATAGGCTATCCATGTATCACTCTGGTCAATGAACAAATACAGTACTGTATGTCTCAAAAGGTTGCAACAGTTTGTGCAGCTGACTGGAGATTTACTCCTCAGGAAAGTGAGAGATCCCACCACAACAACTGGGCAGAGTGAAGACGTTTGACAAGTTTTATGTTTCTCATGCCATCTAAAGACACTGACAATAATCTTGCCTCATGTAGAAACGTCCTGCAAGTATCTGATCAAAATACAGTGATACAGATATTATTGTATACAAATACAGAAATATTGTGATATATGATTAGAATTTAAAATATTTTTGTTTCGGTGATGGCAAAACTGAATTTTCAGCAGTCATTACTCCAGTTTTCAGTGTCACAAGATCCTTCAGAAATAGTTATATTATGGTGATTTGGTGCTCAAGAAACATTTCCTTATTAAAATATCAATGTTGGAAAACAGTTGTGTGTTTATATTTTTGTGAAAAAACTGATCATTTTTTTTCAGGATCCTTGTTGAATAGAAACATTCAAATACCAGCATTTTATTTGAAACATTTAAATGCGGTGATTCTTGAAACCTTTTTTTTGTCGATTTATTACATCCCTTGCAGAATAAACGGTTAGTCTTCTATATACACTGAACAAAAATATAAATGCAACACTTTTGTTTTTGCACCAATTTTTCATGAGCTGAACTCAAAGACTTTTTCTATGTACACAAAAGGCCTATTTCTCTCATATTGTTCACAAATCTGTCTAAATCAAATTAGTTAGTTACTTCTCCTTTGCCGAGATAATCCAACCACATCACAGGTGTGGCATATCAAGATGCTGATTAGACAGCATGATTATTGCATGCCTTAGGCTGGCCACAATAAAAAGGCCACTCTAAAATGTGCAGTTTTATCACACAGAAACAATGCCACAGATGTCGCAAGTTTTAAGGGAGCGTGCAATTGGCATGCTGACAGCAGGAATGTCCACCACAACTGTTGCCCGTGAATTGAATGTTCATATCTCTACCATACGACCTGCTTGCGTTACGCCGAGTCCCAGGCCAAGATGGCAGCCAAGCCTGAGGGGGTTTTCGGAGGAGGTTGAAAGGTTTGATTGCTAGTGTGATGGACACACCTCTGATGTCGGTGCGAGCTGCAGGCATCCCGGTGACTTCAGCGCTCTCAAGCCACGCTGTCTTAGAGGTCATGCCATACTCTGCTGCCCTTCCTGTAATGGTGGTCACTATTTTGAGTGTGTGGGCTGCACACTGCGCTCCTGAGGCCTCTTCTGTCCACAAGTCTGCCCCAGAGGCCTCTACCTGTCCACGCCGTCTGCTCAGAGGCCCTATTCCGTCAGAGTATGCATCCCAGAGCTCTACTAGTCCGAATCTGCCTCGGAGGCCTCTCATGTCAATGAATCGCACCGGAGGAGATCTACTGGCCATGAATCATGCCCAGTGGACTCTCCGCCTAGAGTCGCTGTCTAAGGAGCCCTCTCCTTGTCCCACGAGTCCACCTTCCTGTGCCTCCAGAAGTGGTCCCAGCATCCAGACTGCCCAGAACCTCCTGATGTGGTGGCGTCGATTCGAACTCACGCCTGTCGGTTAACGGCCAACGCGAGGGCCGTTCACGAACTCACTGTCTGTCTTGTCACAGACATGGAGGCCGCTCACGAACTCACAGTCTGTCCTGCCACGGCCAAGGAGGCCGTTCATGAACTCAAAGTCAAGTGGTCTGTCCATGTCTCTGCTCCGCCATAGCTTCCTGCTCCGCCGTCATCACCCGGCCACCCTGCTCTGCCTGCACCGCCATGGATGAGTTTGCTGCTACACATAGGCTACTTGCTATGCCTGCACGCATGGCCGTCCGAGTCTGCCTGATCAGCCATGGCCCCAGCTATGCTGCTCCGCCATGGCACCCCGTCTGCCATGGGTCCCTGCGCTGCCTGTGTTACCGTTCATGGGCCTGGGCCCTCCATCCCTCCCCCAGTTCCGCCTCCACTCCACCACCCTTCTGGACTTGTTGGGTTTTGGTTGTGTTTGTTTGGGCGTCTGGATCCGCCCTTAGAGGGGGGGATCTGTAATGTGGGGTTTGGGTTTTGTTTCTTGTTCATGTTTTCATGTCTTTTATTTTGCAGTTTAGTCATGCTCCCTGTTTGTGTCATGCTTCCCTTGCCCTCATGTATTCATGCCATTGGTTCTCTTGTTCATTGTGTCATGTTCTGATTGGTTGTCTTAGTCATGTGTCTTGTTTCCCATTGGTTTGTTCTTGTCATGTGACCCTCCTTGTCTGTTACAAGTAGCCATCTTGTTGCCACTGCCTCTTGTTGTGTAATGAAGTTGTAACCCGCTGTCAGTGAGTCTAGTCTGTTCATGCCTCGTCAAGTCAAGTCTAGTCTAGTCAAGTCTTCGTTTATTGTTTGGATCACTTGTAAATAAACTGCACATGGGTTCTCACTATGCTCGCCTTCAGTGGGCTGAATCGTTACATGTTGTTTACATTCATTCAAACTGAATACTATATAAAATATTTCATTCTGATTGTTATTTGTGCATCTATTTAATTAGTATTTTCAGTTAATTAACGGATTCATTTTTCCTGATTTGGTCCTTCTTACTGCCAAATTAAACATCATGGCAACTAACGGTCGTCCAACCAGTGAAACTCCGGAAAGAATCAGCTGAGCTCATTTTAACAAGCAGATGGCAGTGTGAGCAGATTATATGTATTAAAGTAAGCCAAAAACAATGGTGTGAAAATCAGTGGCCTGTTCAAAATGGACAACCAATCCGTAATGTTTCTTTCATTTTAGGTGCCTATGTGCCATCTATACAACAGCTCTGAAAACTATCCATTGTTTTGGCTCTTGTCGGTTTTATTCCATAGTATTTATTACTTTTTTTGTTTACAAATCTTTCAAGGCCACTGCAGATCTATAATCAAAATCATAAAATTACTGTACCATCTGTAGGGAAATGAATGGGTAAATAAATAAATGACAATAAAATCATATGGAATGATTAAAGTAACTGACACTGTTGCTGGTTGTACTTCATTTTATTTTATTAACTAACAACTAATAAGAAATATTAAGTTATTTTTTTTATTCATAGCTGCTCTTCATGCTATAACCCTCAACCCATAACTTTAAAAATATGATTTTAAAACTGATTTTAAAGGATGCATATGACAACTAGGGAAATGCATACCATGGAAATTATGCTTTAAACCAACCAGGAAAAGTCACAAAGAATTTTGTCCCAGTAAGAAAAAAAAAAGAAGTTATGCTGAGGGTTTGAAATCTCATTTCGGCACAAAATATAGATTACAAATATCAATCATTGAAATAATTCATAAAAAAAAAAAAATTAAATGCATGTCCAACAACACAATGATTGTTCCAACAATGAGTGCTTCACAGTCAAAGTAAACTCTAACAGTACAGTAAAATTTCCAGTGGAACCCAGTTATTTATATTATACTTTCGCTAAGATAATTGAACGCTGTATGTAAGTTCATGTGATTAACACTTGCTAGCTCCAGCTGAATTTTTGGCATAATTTTCTGTAGTACAGAGAAATGTGTGCAATGTAATAATAATGACAAATAGGGTTTCCTATCATTACAAACGATAGGTAATAGAGCAATTCATACTTACACATCCATGTGCTTCCACATCTACGCATCACTTCCTTACCCACTCAACATAACTATGATCTTTGGTCCCTGTGATTGGTGGCAAGTTTCTTGGACACGCAGATTAATTGTGCAGATTAATGTATTGCACTTCGTTTTTTTTAAGAGGTAAATTTTTGACTTAGTTGTTATCCTTCAGGCTCAGTTAAGAGCTGAGAGAAAAGGCTGTAAGGCACAGTTTAGGGTTTCCTTCATTTGCACTTGGATGTTGAGGCACTTGGACTTTAGGGATTTGATCATAATTCATAAATACCCACACTCCCACATTCACACAGATGCAAACACACGTAAACACACACACTGGTAATTGCACTTTGGTGGTCAGTACTCTCCTCTTCAACTAAAACCAACTTCAACTTCGATAGTTTCACATTTCCTGGGAGGAGGTGTTACTCGACGGTCACAGATCTTTTGCCAGGTTTCTCTTGGGGCAGGTCCCCCTATGAGAATCAAACAAAAATGGATGATTAATAAATTGGAACCATTAAGATTCTGCAAAACCAAAACTCTGTCTTTTGTATTGATTGTTTTGCCTACTGTAATTTATTTTAAATGGTACTAGCAAATTGCAAAGAAAAAAAACTTAATTAATTAATATATATTATATACACCACACACACACACCACACACACCAACACACATACACACGACAGTTATTCACGTTGAAGATAATCTTTAAATCTTACTACTGGGAGCTGCTATTTTGCCAGGTTCAAATGATTATTAAACAGCAAGCACCAACTATGCAAAAGCGGCATTCCTTCCGGTGTACTCAGTGTCCGAATTCACTCACTCGTTTTCATTCACTCCTGAATTAGTGACCTAATGTAGGGAATAGTGAATGAGGGTATAGGGGGTGATTTCGGATTCAGCCGATGTAAAACATATCATTCAGCAGACTTTTGACAGTTCCAGGGCTTTTGTGAAAACTGCAGACTGTCCTTCTGCATACTTCGGATATTCTTTCCAAAATTAGTTGATTTAAGCCAATTAAGGCCGAGATACGTCAAAACAAAAGTTCTTTTTTTTTTTTCTTTTTTCCCGTTTAGTGTAAACGTAGTTTGAAATACGTGAGCAGCGAAATACTGTTATTTAAACACTCTCATCCCCGATGCTTCCTACTCTTGAGAAGCAGCTTTTTAAATTACTATGTAACAGTAATATGTGCTGTGCGCTTTCCTCTCAGTAACAAAATAAAAACAAACAAATGGCGAAACCGCATGGAATTTTTTATCAAAAAAACAGCATATCTGTTCATTTTATGAAGGCAACATGGGTATGCTTGCACGAGCTCTGCAAATTTAGCACTCACTCGCGACCCAAGTCATCGTCACGTGTATTACATGGCACTAGTTATTCAATATATTGCTTAGAAGCAATCAGCATTATTAACCATTAAACATGAAAACAGTGTCAGTGGCTCATTTTCTCATCAAAAGCAAAAACTAACCTTAATTTTGCTACTATAAAGCGGCTCTGCACTGTGCGGACATCTCACCTCCAAGGACTCGAAAGATGAAATTAACCCAGAGAAGAGTTCCCCTTGAAAGAAGGCGGAGCCTCAGCACACACCTCCTATGATGTAATCATCACGGAACAAATGGTAGTACGAAGGTGTTTGCAAGCCATTTTGAACTCCCAAAACAAACACAAAACTAACTTCGCTTTGGCCGGATTTTGTTCGAAAAATGAGCGTCACTACGTCATTCGTGTGGCACTTGCTCTTCGCTTGCTTGAAGTCTACATCAGAGGCCCTTTAGTGGGACCAAAACTAAAAAAACACCACCGCCTTAAGCAGTTTTTTTAATATAAACTTTTTAATAAATGAGTAATGGAAAGGTAAAACGTACATCATATCCTCTGAGAACAGCCAGATGGAAGGATATGAGCTGCAGTGGAATGACACTGAGGATGCCCTGCAGACAGTCCACTGTTTGAGGCAGTTCAATGGTCTTATATGCCATTTTACTGATCTCTGGGTCGTCCTGGCAACATAGGATGATGGGGCGGCCCTAAAAGATATAGACAAGATATTAGTCATCATAAAGTGTTGAATGATTGGACATATTTCAGATTGTTTTTAAATGCCTTGATGAACATAAAATACTTCAAAAACATAAAAAAAAAATCTCAGGAGCCAAAGTTTTTAACAGTAGCATATATTACTGGTGGACGGTTTTATCACATTATAATTGTTACCTGTCTGGCTGTGATCTGTTGCAAGGCATTGTGGCACTTTTTGTAGCAAGCATCTCTCATGATGATCATGATGACAGGCATATGCTTGTCAATCAACGCCAATGGGCCGTGCTTCAACTCTCCAGCCATAATGCCCTCTGAGTGCATGTACGTGATCTCTTTAATTTTCTACAGGGTACAAAGACCAAGAAAATGTGATTGACTACACCACGCTTCTCATTATATGATCAGTTCCTGGAGGAATATATTCCTCCAGTTATATCCTGCATCATACTCACCATAGTAAAGAGCCCCCTCTCAGGGGGGACAGGTTTGCGTAGTTGTATCCGACCCGTTGCCCGCGCGACCCATGACTAATAGAGACCTCTGATGGTGGAGCTCATCTGCAATGCTTTTGATTTGGTCATCAAGAGCCAGAACTTCCTTGATCAGCTCTGAATGGAAGGCAGTGTCAAAGTTAATCTTATCTCAAAGCAAAAAATACACAATACACAATTATGTAAAATGCCCACCTGGCAGTTTTTTGAGGCCGTTGATGATCTCCAGTCTTCTCTGCTGCATTGAAAGCCTGTCTTCACTCAGCATCAGGGCAAACATGATCAGAGACACAAACTGACTAGTGTAGGCCTGCAGATAATCAGAAGACACAATTAATATGAAATTTGCACACACACACACTCATACAAAGGACAGGGGGAGAGACAAACAACATATAATAATATAATATTCATTCTTTATTTATATTTGTTATTATTAAGCCAAAATGTTAATTTTCATTGGGCTCTATAGTACCTTAGTGCTGGCAACTCCAACCTCAGGCCCAGCATTGATGTGAACTCCACAGTCGGTCTCCCTGCAGATGGAGCTGCCAACAGTGTTGGTGACTCCCACAGTCAGTGCCCCACGCTGCTTACAGTAGCGTAATGCCATCAGAGTGTCTGCCGTCTCACCTGATTGAAAGACATTATCAATATATAAAGCAAACTACTTTTTCAGTAGCATTGACATGCATGTGTTAGTGTCATCAACCAAAAAACCTGCTGCACCAGTAACAGTATTTTACTCTACTCAATAAAATCAAGTTTTATGAGTCCTCAGAAATGTTAGCATTCATATTCAAGTATGACTTTTGAGTGCAGAATTTGATATCCTGAAAAATCTGAGCAAAGTTTTAGACATCTTGAGACCTCTAAAGAAATTAATGTACTCTTTTTTTTCTTAGGAGAAAAAACATTGATTCTCATTGTTGAGAAACAACGGAGATATGCTTTTTTTTATTTGTTTGTTTCGGTCTTGTGGCCATCTGGGTATCTAGAGATTATATCACCTCATGCACTTATCATTGTGTAATTCAGTGCCATATCAGTTCAAAGGTTATTATTATCAATGCTTTCCTGAATACAAATCATGAGACTGACGGTAAAGAGCTGCACTTTACCCGACTGGCTGATGAAGAAACAGACATCATCTCTGAAAACGGGTGTGATGCGGTCTAGGAAATCACTGGCCAACTCGATCATAACAGGAAGCTCAGTCAACTCTTCAAGGATCTGACGTGTCTGCGCAGAAAATCAGAGATAATGCTGTGATCATGAGCTCAAGCCAGAGAAAACGTACAGTCAGCTGGTCAGTGAAATAATGCTGAAGTCCTTCAATACGAAATCGGTATGTTGCCATGGATGACAATCAAATATGCAGTTCACCAGTCAATTTACAGTGCAAAAAAAAAAATAACTGTTCAATGTCACTCTTAGCCAGAATAAGGTTTTCCAAAGAGCCTTGCAATGAAAATGGATAACACATAGCAAACACATATGCAAAAAAACATCTCATTCTTCCATAATTTTCATCTTTAAAGCAATAAATTGTTCCAGACAAAAAAAAAATGCAAAAACATACTGCCACTCCTGCATGGTAACTGGTTCCACAGCCAATCAAGATCAAGCGTCTGCATCTCTTGATCTCCTTCAGATGGTCAGACAGGCCACCAAGAATAACTGTGCACACAAATGAAATTGGCCTCAAATTATCTGGTTATAAAGCCTGGTTCAGACTGTCAGCCCAAATCCAATTTTGTGCATATCCGGATGGAATCCGATCTAGACGACTGACTGTCCACCCCCCAACCTACTCGTCTGTGCTCGCACTGTTCAACATCCCGATTTGTGTGGCCATAAGCGCTCTTTCGTTTTACCGAATGTGCATTGGTTAATATGTCAGTGCTAGTTGCAACTGTCATTTTGTTATGGATGCCTCCGCCTAAAACACAAAGACACCGCCAATTCCAGTCTTGCAATCCACGATGTTGTCTTATGACTGACACATGTTGGCTAGCTGCCTCTGGCTATATTGTCTTCTAATCTTTGTAGCTGATCCTTCCTCTCACTCATCTTTTGAGGCAACACTCGTCACGCGGAGGCTGGAAGTGGTGCGACTGTGGATTTATTCCGTTGCTTGCCACTCACCTTTCGCTGCTCGTCTTCCAAAACACTCAAGTCTAGGTTGGCTGAGTACCACGTAGATGCAGTATAATTTTGCTTTCTTTTTTTCTTTCTTTGTGTTTTTTTTTGTTTCCTTTTTTTCTGTGGTCGTTTTTTCCTTTTTTCCTTCTCTTTTTCTGCTTCGATTTGTTTTCTTTTTTTTTTTGTCCTTTTTTTTTCCACAGCTGACTTATTACATTCGCACACAACCTAGCAGCACTGCAAGCTTAGTTTCTGCAAAGGCCTTTATTATTATTTGTCACAAAAACGTCTTGACGGTTTTTGTACGTTTTACGTGGCTCGTGAGCACACGTGTTGTGTAATAAACTCTGCTAAATACCATCTGAGCGGAAACATTTCCCCCGAATGCTTTGCGAATTTGGAAAGTGTTATGTCTCCACTTTCCAACCCACACATATGAATGTAGCTCAAAACGGATTTGCACAAATGAGATTTTATGCATGTTCAAATCGGATCATTCTGTGCATCTGACTTGCGCTTCTGAACACAGTCCGCGTTTAAGGACTTCTCTTTTTTTTTTCGGTTGTGGTCAAGTAATGTGTCAGGTTGGCTTTCTTCTCGTTCATAGACCTGAATCGTTTCTCTTCTCTGCTTCTCTAGTAGGTTGTTCTCGTTGACCATCCCTCTGAATTTACAGGGTTTTCTGCGTGTCCCATTGGGTCTTTTTGGTAGTTTCTTTTTTTTTAATCACCAAGGACCATAGTTTCAGCAAAATTTTTTTTTTAATGTTTTAATGAAGAAAAAAAACCTAGTCACCTAGTAAATTAACAGCACTATCCCTTTAAGAATGGCTCTAACTTTGCAGTATCAAATGAGGCTGCACTTTCAGGGTTGCGCTACAAAAGTTAATTTCACATGGATGTTATGGCAAAGTGGAAGGTCATGTTGTACCTGTGTTGCTGTCAAAACAGATTCTGCCTCTCATGGTGTTGACGACAGATTCAGGCTGCTCAAAGATCTCCTTCTGCATAAAAGCCTTGAAGTTCCCTAAAGGTATTAAACAGTGTGAGCACAAAAACGAAACTTTGCCTACTGAACTACTGTACAAAAGTCAAGGTGACATTTGGCATGAAAAGTCATTATTATCAAACCAAAGACCTTGCAGATAAAAATCGAAAGAACTGTTGCAGAGATGCCAATATGACTGGAACTTTTCCAAAATGGTCCTTTTGAGTTCCACTGCCAAACTAACAGCAAATGGGTTTGGTACATTACTTAGTACACAGTGTCAGAATTTATTTTTATCTGAACAAAAAACAATGTCAAAACCGTTCAGAAACGTAGAGCATAGTGCCTGCAACACCAAGGTCATGGGTTTGATTCCAAGGAAATGCAAAGATGTATATATACATACTTTAAATGAAATTTTGAAGTTGTTTTTTAAAATTGTATTTTATACTTTATTTCATTCTTCAGTTTTAATTTTCTATTATTTACTAATAAATTCTCAGTGGTCAGGCGGTTTTTAAAAATTCAAAAAAATGTAATTCTGTAATCATTTACTCACCCCCAAGCTGTCCCAAAATATATTTTGAAGTATGTTTGTAACCAAACAGTTGCTGATAGCCATTAACCAACATTCTTCAAAATATCTTTATTTGTGTTCAACAGAAGAAAGAAATTCATACAAGTTTGGAACAACATGAGGGTGAGTAAATGAAATTTTCATTTTTGATTTTTGGGAGAACTATCCCTTTGGATGTTGTTTCAATGGTGTTAGTGTGATCTGGGACCTTTCATGATCTGCTGGAGCTCCATCTGTAGGGTCTGAATGACACGGACGGGGTCTTCGCCCGCTTTACGCTTAATACGGTGCACATACAACTTCCCCTCCATCACCACGGCGACATCATCGTCCTCCAGGTAAATCACCTTGTTGGTGTGCTCAATGATGGCACTGAGAGAGAAAAATAAAAGTAAACATATTTTAGTTTTACTATTACAATCACATGTGTAATGTTATGTAGCCAGCAGGGTGCACTGCTGAGCTGACATCATATTTATTCAGTTTTATGTCCATTTCAGTTAGTAACTGGTATGAACTGTTTAACCTGGACATCAGCAATCTTTAGGTTTCTTAATGAGAAACAATAATGCTAATGTTAATATTACACTGTCGAATGCTCAAGATTCTACAATGTAATATGTGTGCTACCTAGCATCAGAGGCGAAGTAAAACTCCACTGCCAGTCTGTCATGGACTGAGTGCAAGGCATTGGTGCTGCCCCTTCGGTTCAGTAAGTTTTTCTCCTGTTCATTTGTCCTGGAATCACCTAGAGGAGAAAGGAAATAAAATCATACTTCTTAAAAAAAATGTAATAAAATCGGTGAAATATTATCAGAGAATTGTTGCTTAAAGAAGCGGAAAAACAATTAAACCCAAAGTCAGGGCTGATTTAAGTAAATTATAAAAATGACACTGACTTTTCCTTTTCTGTAGCTAAAACAGTTTAAACTGAAACAATTTAAACTGAAATAGAAAATTAAATGTGTTTACCTTACTTACTTTACTCTACCTTCTTCATATCACCCATCTTTAAATGTTAAAAAATAGAGCATTGTAACATTACGGTTCTATATTACAAACAGACAATGACAACTGTCATCATAAAGAAATGTATTTCTAAGTCAGGCTTGGGCTGGATGCCACACGCCAGTCCAAACCGCAGGCCCAACAATTTGTGCCAACTTGTCAACATGCTCTGATGGCAATTTGCTCTGCCTGCTTGGCCCCCGGGTTTTTTTCCCTAAGCCTAAAGTGCCCTACAGCCAACATTCTTTGCTTCTTTGCAAAACTATGTGCCAAAAGTATGGTGACACCCCCTCCCTTCAAATAATGGTTTGGCTAGTCTCCTCAATTCCGGTTGAGACTAATCTTAATGTTACAGCATACACTTCCATTCTAGAAAACTGTGGGTTTCCGACTTTTGCAACAGTTGGGTAGGGGGGATGGGCGGGGGTTCTGTTCTTGTTTTTTTTTCTTTTTTTCCGCATGACTAAGTAATTGTCTAAATGGGGAGCACCCACCACATTAATACTATTAATGGGTCCATTATGCTTTTTCAATTTTTTAAGTAGTGTGAATGTTTGGGCATAAAAAAAAAGATCTACAAAGTTACAAATCTCAAAGTCAACTCCAAAGGGAGATATTTCATTTTTTTTTTTTTTTTTTTTGTTTAATCCTTTTAAGACTACACGAACGGCTCGTTGGACTCACAGCGTTGTTTTCACCTCCCCTTTCTTCCCCTTCCTGCCTCCGGGTTTTTTGTGATATCACAAAGCGGCTCATTAGAATATCATTCCAAATATCATAATTCAAAAATACCAACCCCGCCTACGGCAATTCGAATGGTTGGGGGTGGGGTGGGGGGAGGTCGTGGTTAGAATGCTTGGTTGAGTGCATCAGACGAGACGATGAAGAAGTAGTGCTGCTGCAGAGTTAGGGCATCAGAGAAAGAAGAAGAAAGTCCTCCATATCAGTGCATGCAAAGGTTCTGATCCTCTTGTTCAATATTCTCGGGGTCTGAAACTGGCTCAAATTGATATGGCAATATTGACGCCATCCTTAACCATACCGGAACAGACGTAACTTGGGCTGTGTCCGAAATCACCCCCTATACCCTCGCACGCATTCACTAATGTACAACTATCTTCACTATCCCCTACATTAGGTCACTAATTCAGTTCACTAGGAGTGAATGAAAACGAGTAGTGAATTTGGACACTGAGTGCACCGGAAGGACTGGCCTGCCTGCCTTCGTTTTTGCATATGTGTGCTTGCGGTTTATTAATCATTTTGAAACTGGCAAACTTGCAGCTCCAGTAGTAAGACGTAAGGATTTATCTTGAACTCTGTCACGGAAATTATGTACACACCCTAATTAAACAATTTAATAATCAATTTACAATGAATTTTTACCACTGTTGTACATGCGAATGCCATGGGATGAGCACTTTGTATATGAACAGATTGAGTATTCAGCTTGCCGGAAAAGTCCGCCATCTTCTTCTGGCTAGACGCGGGAATTCATTCGGTTCCAAATGACTCTCACAAGTGCATTATGGGTATTCCTCTTAGCCCGTTGAGCCTTGCCCGATTTACAAAATTTTTGCGGTGGGCAATTGTGGGATTGATGAGTGCACAACTGGAGAGGGGTCCCTATGGTTTCTGGACAACAATAAAAACAATTGGGCTGTCCTCAATAGTGCCCCTATTTAAGGTATAGGGACGAGTTCGGAAACAGCCTTGATGCTTTGTCAAGGGGCGGGGCAGTACTGAAACACTCTAAGCTCTTCGCCAATCACAACGCACTGGGACAGCTAACCCATCACAACACATTTTGTTTTTCGGAAAGCGGACCTTCATCAAAGCCGGAACTAATTGAGCCGTTTGTGCCAGGCTGGGGAGAGAGGTATTTTAATTATGTAAATTATGTGAAAAATAATGCGAATTTTCAAACCACCAAGCATGAGAGCATGTTCTTGTACACACAACAAAGAAAAAACCCCCAAAACAAAATCAAGACTTTGTTAAAGAGCATAATAGGACCCCTTTAAAAAAAGGTTGGGTTTTTGTGGCCAAGATTTTTAAAAATTTTTTTGCAACACGTTTCTTATGCTCCTCAAGGCTCATTATTGATCAAAATACGTAAAAACAGAAATATTATTCCATAAAAAAAGAAAAATAATATATATATATATTTATAGACCACATATTTATTTAATTGAATTACATTTTTCTCTTTTATATATTTTAAAATATAATTTTAGTGCCATGATGCAAAGCTGAAATTTCCGCATGGTCCTTTTCCAGTGTCATGATCCTTCAGAAATCTTGCTAATATGCTTTGATTTGCTGCTCAAGAAACGTTTCTGGTTATTATCAATGTTGAAAAACAGTTGTGCTGCTCAATATTTTTTGTAGAAACCATGATACACTTTTTTCAGGATTCTTCGATGAATAGCAAGTTCAAAGAAATGTTTTAATTTTAGTACTGATCTTTTTGGTTAACATTATAAAAGATTCTCTTAGCAATGTCCACTTTTGAATGCGAGTTGTCACTTTGCAATTCTTTGCTAAATAAATTTATATCCATCAAAAAAAAAAAAAACCCTACATACTGGAGCCCCCAAATTCTAAACGAGGAGTCCCTACTCACTAAGGATGCAAATGCAATGAAATGTATCAACACAACCGATCACAGTATTGGCATGTGTTTTTGGGGTGTTTCAAAATAGTTCTTGGCCCGCTATCTGATATACAACTCACTTCTAATGAGCAGAACTGAGTTGAGAAGAGCGTGGATGAAGTGTCAGCCAGACTTACCACAGTTGGTGTTTACTTGTGACATGGGATCTCGCTCTGTAGGAAAGGTCTCATACGTGACATCAGAACAGCGCCACGCCCGATGAGCCTTGACTGCCCGCTCTATGTTTGAAAAAAAGGCCTCCTGTTTGAAAAAAAGATGAGATAAGACGGATATATTTTTTTACTGACTACTTATGCATAGCATGCTTTGTGTGTGTAAAAACAGACAAGAGACAACAGATAAAATCTTTAAAGAAATTTAATTTCCTTTTATGCAAAAAAAATAAAAAAAAGATTTTGTTGTTTTTAATGGAACAACAGCACACCTGGCGGACTTTGCCCTAGTTTCAATGTGCAGTGCCTCTGCTCTTCCATTGGCTGAGTGAATGGTGTTAGCATAGCACTGCTGTAAACAAGACACCTGTGTTGAGGAGAGGTTTTGCACACTCTCTATTTAATATCCTTGTTAATGTCCCCTCCCCCCCTCCCCTCTGTTTGAGGAAATATTTCAGACCTGTCCTTTGCATGCACCACCTATCTTGCTTGGCGCAGCCCCACAGTTCCTTCTGTTGACGTGCCAAATGGGTTCACACCAGAGCACTTTCTCAGTGCTTACTTTGTTTGAACTGGTTGGGCAGTTGCATTTCAGTGTGCGTAGCAAGCTAAATGTTCAGTGTATTTTGGATTTTAAATCTGAACCAGGTGGACCCAGATTTATTAATGAACCACGAGCAACAAAATGTTGATAGTCAACACCCAACAGCATTGGGTGAGATGATTTTGCTTTGGGGGTCATGTGTAGTCAAATGATAGTCAAATGAAGGTGAGACAGAACGTAAGAGAAAATGGAAGTGATGTGCTAATGTTATTCTGTTCTTTGGGATGGATTCTTCAAAAGAGCATATGAAAAATAAAAATAAACTTGGAATTTAGGATTTAAGACTGACTACATTTTTACAGTTTTAAGACCGAGTACATTTTTACAGTGTTGTTTTAATATTAATTATATACCATTATACCATTATATATTTAATTGTAAGAATTCGCTAATGTAGAATTAGCTTTATTTTTAAATATTTCAGTATTTTTATGTTTCGTTTATATATCCGTTTTCATTTTATTTTTCGTGTTTTGTTTTTTATTTTGTATTGGCTTTTGTTTTTTTTAATGTTTATATTTAGCTTTAATGTATTTTTATTTCAGTAATTTTTGTTTGTGCTTTAACTTTCAGTTAGTCACCAAAGAAGCATTTATATAATTTTCATCTAATATTTATATATATTTTTTATCAATTAATGAAAACATTACGTGGATATTAGTATTTTTTTTTTTTTTTTTAGTTTCTTTTTTCTGCTTTAGTTACAATAATTCACTGAATGTGAGTGGTGTTTGTAAAAGTTACCACTATGACTCAAGGGTGTTGTAGAAGCATTTGTCAGGGTACTAATACTGTTGGTGGTTGCTGGGGTGCTCTGGATGGTTACTAGGGGGTACTAGTGGGTCCATGAAAAATGAATTAAATCTATCACAGTTAATGTGTTAATTTAAAGCTTATCTAAAATGTGAATTCTGTCATTTACTCACCCTCATAGACGTCCTTCTGTGGAACATAATAGAATGCATCTTTTTAGAAATGCTTCGTGTGTTTTTTATTCATAACAATAAAATGTCAGGGGGATTTGGTATGGACAAAAGGAAAGAATCCTTCAATATATCTTTCTTGTCTATAGAAAAACGCCATTTAGGTTTGGAATGCATGAAAGAAGAATTAATAACCATTTCATCATATTTTAGCAATTTTTGTTTAGAAAAATCTAAAGAAACATTGCATTTAGAATACACAGTTAATCCCTGCGTCAGATTTGGGGGTTAATTTACACAAAGAGTTTGAAAAGCACTTAGCAATACACTGACATAATACTCAAACAAACATCGTCCCTCAAAAGTTCCATGAATACCTTTCCAAAAGTCTCTTAGATGTGTAAAAAAACGGAGAGAACATTTTTTTTGTGTCTAGGCAACAACCCCCACTGATGGGTCTTGCAACATGGCCGTCTTAAAAGTTCCCTCCCAGCAGACGAATTTGACAAAACCAACACCACATTTCGTTCTAATCAGAGGACACTCCAGACTGCTCGGGCGATTGGCATTCAGTCGAGTTGTAGCCCAAAACTAATCTATTATCACAAGGGCAGTCGCTGCGGTTAACCTTCAAGCCAAAGGCAATAGGTTTGTAATCACCCGCCCTAAACACCTCTGTTAAATCCCCGACTCCCCTGGAACGCGACAATAAACACCTAGAAACCCGTCCCCCATGTTTTTAGAATCGTAGTTCCGTGTCTTAAATGTGCAGATTGTTGTAACTTAACCCATCATAAATCTTATCGCCCGACAGCGAGAATTGTATGCGACCTTCTGGCTCTTGTTAACGTGGCATGTAGAGAAATCAATGGGGACAGGAGGTTCTCCTCTTCCAGGAAACAAATCAGAGCCAAGAGGGAACAAGGATACACTTTTGCAGTGTTTACAGTTTGCAGAGAGCTGCCCTAGCCCTTTACTCTGACCGGTGGGCAAACTGCCTCTCCGGTACAAAATGAATGCTTTATTTTTGAAAACCAGAGCAAAATGCCCCTTCCTGAGAAAAAGATATGAAAAAAAAAAAAAACAGTGGGCGGAAATTGAAAAAAAGACAAATCTCTTTTCGTCTGTACTTCTGTCAACCGGCGTTTCGGGTGGTGGATGCACAGAATTAGCGTATGAACAATACGGATCCTTAAAATGGAAAACATCAATTTATCTGCTGAACAGCAAAGTAGGGTCTCGCGTTTCTTTCTTTCTTTCCGGCACGCCCCCCCTTCTGTAGCAGCAAAGCACAGCTCAAAGCTACGTGCCTGGACGAGCCAACAGGTAGGTGGAGGGGGCAACCGGGGACTCTCGAAATGCGATGAACAGACAAACAACCACGTGAGCAGGTTAACGTAAGCAAAAGTAATAGGGGCCCTCTCAGTGTGCTGAGGGAAATCATATTTGCCCCTACCTCCTCACTGAGCCTCTCCTGACTCGCTGCCCAGCACACAGACACCAGTTCACACATACATAACCCAAACACACTGATACACGACTCACTGTGTAGACATTTTATGTCTACGTGCTTATTAACATGCAGCCTTTAAATAGACTATTGCTCTATCTATACACACACAGTATATGTACACTTATCCACTTCGTAATTTTTCATGTTTTCTTGTATATGTTTCTGACAAAATTAATATTTTACTGCTACACCCAGCTGAATTTATATAAGATTTAAAAATAAAAACAACATTAGTACAACAATATTATAACTCCTTTCGTTTATATCTGTATAAAAATTGCAATTAATTCTAGTGATGATCGAAGCTGTCAAATTTTTCAGCAGAGCCACTGATTCCCGCAGCGTCAGTGTCTCATGTTCCTTCAGAAGTCATTCTAATATGCTCATTTGGTGATCACAGGCATTTCTTGCTATTATTTTTTATTGCTATCTTGCATATTTTATCTGGTGAAAGTGGATTGTAACCTTCTGGCCGGTCCTGATGTATAAATATATATTAATTTAAATAATTTCTAATTATTTTGCAATACAATAATGATATTTTTGGGGGAAATGTGCTTAACTGTCATGAAAATAACAAACAAATATGCTTAATTTACTTTATATAGCAAAGTATGTCTTATTTACTGCTAATTTTGAAGTGAAGTCTGACATGTTCTTGAAAGGCTACTTGAGATTCACCACTAGGTAATTCAGATCAGTGTATTTACTGCTGATAATAAAATATTAGGGAAAATATATATTTTTTGAAGTATTAAGTGCAACTTAAGTTTCCTTCCAGAAGCCTTTATTTTCAGTGTGTGTGTGTGTCTTTGCCAAGTTAAATGCGCAAGTGCCCGAGCCTGTTTTCAATTAGTCTTGTTTCTCCTCTCTCGTCCTTTTCAAAGCAGGCCAGTTAATGTATGTTGCTTAGAAACCTGTAGCCACCCCATAAGACACAACTGCACACCTTAAACGTTATCATCCTTTTATCTCACAGCCTTCCATCTCTAAGATGGCTGCCAAAGCAGGTTAGATAGAGAGCAATCAAAATGTTGTGTAATCAGTTTACAGAAGAAGCCATAAAACATAGAGAGTCCCATATGGATGGTGAAAATGGTGAATGTCACAGAGCCATTATGATGATAGGAAGGTTGGGTGTTTTATAAACCCATGATAAAGACTAGATTCATGTCAAGAATATCTCAAAGGGCACTTCCCTCGCTCATACAACGTCACTGAACAATGTTTGGATAGTGCTAAACTTCCCAGCAGAGGATATTATGGCCACGAGAGTCGTCCAAAGGTGCTGACAGTGTATCATAAAACAAGGTCCAGCTGTCCACATTTGAAAATCTAGGTTATATCAGTCACCTGGTGACGAAGAAGAGCTGTTCAACACAATATTATGTGCTAATAAATGTTGCTATTGGTTATATAACTGACAATGAGGAAGACCAAAATCAATTTGTCAAAGACGAAGATGCTCACATGAAAGATTCATTAAAAGTACAGGTTAGCTGTTTCTTAGCTAATTTATCTAGAGAAGCGGATAAATGCAGAAACGGCTTGTTTTTTTAAGCTTTTGTTTACGTGTTATTATCATTTTAGTGCTGTCAAACGATTCATCGCAATTAATCACATCCAAAATAAAAGGTTTGTTCAAAACAATTTAAAATTACTAATAAAATACACATACAACCAAAACACAGTATATATATAAGATTGCCTTTATGAAATAGTAGATATATAATATATGTTAATTACTGTAGTATATATATATATATAATAAATAAAATACATAAACACTCATATGTGACGTGAAAAGATGGGTCGTTTATTTGGTTGTATTCCCATATTTATATCATAATATAAATTATAGACATGTAAATACTATGTGTAAATGTATGCTATTTTTTACTATATTTGTGTATTTATACTACACATACCAATTACACAGTACACCCACAATGGCGTTTTAGATCTAACAAAAAACTATTACTTTGGGATGTGATCTTAATTGCGCTTTGAATCATCACTAGTCTGACTTGGTTTATCGTGAGAACTTTGAGAACTGACTACAACTATCTGGTGACAAACGAGTAAACTATCCCCTCACCACAGATGAGGTTACGGCGGAGCGTTGGCACACAGTAACCTTTTTGATCTTCCTCAGTTTTTGTAAATTTCCACATTGGGTTCAGAATATACTTTTTTTTATCTACAGTAATGGTTACATTGTCTATACCGTGGGCGCGTATTTGGTTTTGTTTCATAATTACAGTGTATACGTTTTTTTCTTTATTTACCCTCAAAAAATGGAATTGAAATGTGACAACATGCCCCATAGGTGGGGTACATTGTAACATCGGAGGGGCACGTTGTAACATGACCATATGGCAGCTTAAAATGTTATCTGATCTAATGAAAAAAATATATATACAAAGACACGCATGACAAACTAACATATTTTGTAATGAAAATACAAATATATATTTTAAATAAAATAATGGCGTTTTTTTTAAGAATTAAAAATAATCTGATTTTGAGGTTTGACAATGAACACATTGCAACCATGCTTGGGATGGCCCACATAAACGAGCAAAAATGTTTTACATGTCTTGAAATAATAATTTCTTTATTCATCTGTTTCTCGTTGATTCTCATTAAAATTCATTAAAGTAAATAATGTAAATTACATCGCTAATGTCATAGAATAGCACATTGTAACACAGCGTTACAACGTGCCCCATCTGCGCAACTGCAGTTTAAAAATTAAAAGCCAGTACACTGGTCTTCTACTAGTAGCGAAGCATTACAAACAAAAAAAAAACGGAGAATAACTAATCAATTGGAGAATTAAATAATAGCAGATTTTGTCTCATTTTAAAAACAAGAGATGACAAATTGTACTTAAGGGATAGTTCACACACCAAAATGAAATTTTTTAAACATAGCAGATAAACAGAAATTTTCATTTTTTTGATGATCATCCCTTTAAGGAGTCGACTTAAAATTTTACTATATGGATAAAATACAAGTTCATTGTAGCTTCAAAAAAAAAAGATTTTTACATTTTGGCACACTTTATTTCTATATAATGTTGATATGGTAACTAATAAATACCGTAAATTTTGTTATGCTAGCATGTGTGGAAATATTCAAACCATGTGTGTTACAACTAACCCTGCGTTACTTTGTGCCCTGCGCTCCCCTACGTCTGAACTTCTTTTTCTTCTGAACTTCTTTTTCAACTTCTTTTTCTTCTTTTTAAAAGGGCTGAAAATTACCAAGAACTGGCCTTTAACTTTCACAATCCGAGCAAGGGGTTCCCAGAGGCCTGTGAGTAAGACCACACAGCCACCCCCTCAATCCCACACCACGTACACACACGTACACACACGTACACACTCGTGATGCTTACCAGCTGCTTAATGACACGCTCCACTAGGGTGGAGAAGGACACATACTCATTCTCGCGGTTGTCATACAGATACTTGATCAACTTAGGGATGACCTCGGTGTCTGTTTCCGACTCGAACTCATAGCCTTTGGAAACCTATCAATGTGTTGGGATGGAAAAGCCATGGTTACAGACACAAGCAGCAGGAAAACAAAACATGTTTTTCTTTTGTGGAAAACGTAATCAGAGATAAATGAAAGTGAAAGAGAGAGAAAGTGGAATACTAAACATAATAGCTTTGAACAGTTCCTTTGCTTTGAATCATCATTACATCAAAACTAAATTCCACTCTAATTCCATTCATGTTTCTGTTTGTTAATTAATATAAAATTGACTATATTTAAGTTTTTAATACATGTTCCTTGTCTTAATTTGACAATGACGGAAATTACTTTCCTTTTCTGCTAATGTCAATTAGGCTGTTTAGGCTACTAGATAATGTTAACCAGCAACCAAACATCTCTTTAAAGGTGGGGTAAGCGATTTCTGGTAGCCAATGTTGACATTTGAAATCACCAAAACAAGCACGTCCCTATTTTGATAGCTCTGCCCCACACATACGTACGCAACCCAGGCAACGATTAGTTCTGTGAAACAAAAGCAAAACCAATGTTACACTGTGTCTACACCGGACACAAGTGGCATGACAAAATTCTATGGAACTCATAATCAGTGATGCCGTCTACACCATATATATACAGGTGCATCCCAATAAATTAGAATGTCGTTAATTTATTGAGATGCACCTGTATATACATACATATCTATGGTCTACACTGGATGCGGTGTGGTACGACACGACAAATCCCTGACAGAAAACTGCTGCTGCGTTCTATTCATGACGTATTAACACAAATTTCAAATGATTTTCAACGGTCGTTTTGTCACGTCCAGTGTACTAGACAGACTTTAGCTGTTGCGGCTCAGACACGGTGTTACTCACCTATCGAAATGAAACAAAGCAACCTCGGCGTCCGATCGCAGGCCTTCCGCTCCTTGAGTTCTCTCCAGTGTTGGAAAGCTGATCCGATATTTACACGGTCCTACTTCTTGCCTTAAGCCTTCTATTGTTCCGCAGACATTTTCCTCTTTTGTTTTTTTATCCGCCATCCATCTATCTTTCTGTTGCTCGGCTCGGCTAATGTCCGTCCTGTGCACTAAACGCTCTCTTCTCCACATCATGCGTAGACACGCCCCTTACTGCTGATTCTGCTAAAAGTTTGTTTGCTATCTCCCAAATCAGTGTTTTCCTAGCTTTTTGACAAAATCCTTGTCTCCACCTTAAGGCAGTTGTTTTAAAAATTCCGTGTATCATTTCATCATTATTCGTTTTTTTTCATTTAATATTTAAAGTAGAAAAATAGAAACGGCTCCTTTTGTTTTTTTCCATGCCCCCCCCCAAAAAAACAGCGTGACTTCTATTTCTACATGTGGGTGGGAATTAAATGCCCCTTTCTGTTGATTGGTCAGCCGAAGATTAAACCGTGCCGTCATCAGTTCTTCTGCAATATCACGCAGCAGAATAATAGTCCTCTATCACTGTGCCGGCAAGTACACGCCGGATATCTATCACGCATTTTATTGCAACTACATTTAATCTTTTATTCATCAAACAAACAGGCTAATGAATAGCTCAACACTACTCATACCTGGGCAGAGTCTAGACAAGGCTTTCTTCTGTGTAGATATAAATTCGGTTTTTTTTTTTTTTTTTGTGCATCAGCTAGGGTCAGGGTCCTCATACCCCTTCTCACCCCAGTAAGTATGTTTTTTAATTTGTTTCCATTAAGAAATTTAATTAATTTGTTTTTTGTTTCAAAATAATATTTTTAAAAAAAAAAAACACTAAGACAAAAAAGGAAGAATAATAAGTGGCTTGGTTGGCCTATGATGTTCACGCAAGAAAACTGTCCATTCGGACTGACAACCGAAAACAATAGATATTAATAGCCAACTGTTTAGGGTTATATAATGTATCCTGGTGTTTTATAAATTTGATATCTGCAGAAGGACATTCCACAAGTTGTGCCATGGGCCTTGCTTAGCTAAGCGCACTACTGCTTAGAGTCGCACTGCAACAAGATTTTCATAACATATACGTAACCTTTATATAATAACTTGCCATTTCGGTTTTTTCTCACTAAACCCTCAGTATACCTTCAGAATGTTTGGAATATAAGCCACGAGATGCATAGGATTATTTTACAACAGATATGCATCCACTTAAAAAAAAAAAAAAAAAAAATACCTAAAGTCCACCCCTCTTGCCATTATTGGCAAGTGCGAGCAGGGCTGAGTGTGGGATGACGGTTTTTTTGTGTTATTAAGTAATAAGCCTTTATAACAACATTAAGGTGAGTAGTCACTCTTGTTCACACAGTTCCAATAAATTGCGATGGTTTAAATAAACTCAATAAGCAGACAGAATACAGTCAAGCTCAGACCGTTATTGAAGTGCACAGGAAATAAGTAGCAGTCATATTTAAAGCATATATTAATGTTTAAATTAATATTGAGTACTGATTGATGTTCACAATTTATTTTTATTTGTGTAATGTTACGTTCAAAATAACTACAAAATGTCATGCCTTTTAAAAATAAAGAGAACAACAGAATGCGCAGCTTTAGCGCGTCTCGGTCTCCTTGAGCATCTTTCTTTCTTCTTTTCTTTTTCTCTTTTTTTTCCTCTTTTTATTTTCCGCGCATTCCCAAAAACATTGACCACCCAGCGAATACATTGTCTTTTAAAGTTTTCATTTAGCATTATGTTGACGTTAAATAAATCACAGTAGGCTATATGTGTCATGATAAAATAAAGCGACTTTACAGTCTGGAAATCCTTTAGGCTATAGCAAATTATTTCTTGTACCCCCTATCACTTTAAGAACCGCTGGTCTACACGGAAGAAAGAACTGTCTAGACTCTGCCCCTGTACGAGTGGTGTCGAGCTATTCATTAGTCTGTTTAATGAGAAAAATATGAAATTGATAAAAATGGGTTATTAATCCGTACAACTGCAGCAGTGGAGGACTATTATTTTGCTGCGTGATACTGCAGAAGAACTGATGACAGCATGGTTTGATCTTTTTTTTCTGACCAATCAGCAGAAAGGGGCGTTAAATTCCCGCCCACATGTAGAAATCTAATCTTAGTTACCCAATGCGTGTTTTATTAATCTTTTTTCCACCCATTGAAAGCAAAACACCTTACTATCAAGCTGAAAATTCCCTCGGTTTTTTTGGAAAACAGTAAAAGGGATTCGTTTTTCCCCTCCTTCCCTTTGTCCGCCCCCCTCTTTTTTTCGTTTTCTTTCCGTTTCTTTCTCGCATATTTTTCTGTTCTCTTCTCTTTGTCTTTTTCCTCTTTTTTCTTCCCCTTTCCCTTTTTCCTTTTGTTCACCTTTTCTACTATTCAAATACTTACAATATAAAATAAACTAATGTGAAGACACGGATCATGTTTTTAACAAACTCGCGAGAATACTCGTGCTATGTTCTTAGGTTATCCATTCCAGTGGTGGGCACCGAAAAGAAATCACCTCCCTTTTTCAAATAATCACATTTTGTCCGTGCTTTTGCAGCTGAAATGAAGATAGACAGTTTCTGTGTTTTATAATTAAATAAAAAATTTATAAATATTAAACAAAGTCATATAAAATAGAACTATAAGATTAAAAATATTAATCCACCCTTGTTTGATACTACAGAGTGCTATGACTTTATGAATACATTCGACAATTTGTGAATCAGATCTAGCAACCCAACCAGCAGGGTGGTTTAACACAAAAAAAAAAAATAAAATACCAGAATCACTGCGTTGGGAAAAGGATCACACCCTCCTAAAAATAAACTCAATCAGGTGTAGCTAACTAGTCACCTGCTTCAATGGCTGTGCGCACGACAAAAGCCATTTGACTTTACAAATGTGGCTTGTATTGAGGGTTGAAGTAAAAAAAGCCACACTTTCCTCAATAAGAAGGTCCCGCCAACATGTGCAAAGTCACACTGAGACTGTATCTAATTGCACAAAACCGCGTGCCACTCTTGAAGATTGCGGAGAGAAATGTCAATATTAAAAGCAATAGAACTATTTAAAAAACGGAAGGCAGTCCATACTTATTTTTCCTCCGCAAACGGCAAAAGAAATGTCTGGCCAGAAGTCCGCGCATTACAGAGTTGCCGGTAGAAGGAACCGAACAAGAAACTCTCACCAATTCCATCATCAACATCATTCCACAGTTACGCATGGGGTGGTATGTACAACTGTTATGGGTGTTTCCTTTTTTTGCCTCGTACACGCATGGACTAAAAAAAAGGTCGCACCTTCAACTTAGTCAGGATAGAGGAAAAATGAATGGTCGCAACAATATACCATCAATATCTTTGGAGAAATTCTGCTGCCTTTAATTGGCTCTAACGCTTTGTCTTGCCAAAAGGTTGTTCACACCGTGAAGAAGGTTACCTTCCAACATGACAATGGACCCAAGCACACGCCACTGATTATTTTTTCTATAGTATCTATACCCGCTGTATGTAGCACCTGCTTTTCACAGTCTAATCAATAAAGTAAAATGGATGACATGGCAAGGGCTCTAGTAAAGAGGTAATTAAAATACTGCTTACCAGGTACTTCCTCAGCTCCTTGTAATTTGTGATGATGCCATTGTGGATGACAACAAATTCTGGAGAGAAACATAAAGAGATGGATGAATATATTCAAAATTATTTCATTAATTTCAAAATGAAGAAGAACTTAAATGAAAACACGAAAGTTTATACAAATTATACAAGGTCTCCAATCCCATCCCTAGAGGGCAACCTTCCTGAAAAGAAAGGAAGCTCTAACCCAGTGATGGGCAAACTTGGCCCTTCAAGGCCACTTTCCTGCAGAGATTTGATTCAACCCTGATATAACTCACCTGTTTGTAGCCTTCTATTAGTCTTGAAGAGAATGATTAGCTGGTTCAGGTGTGTTTGATTAGGGTTGGGGCTAACCTCTGAAGGAAAGTGGCCTGGAAGGCCCAAGTTTGCCCAACCCTGCTCTAACCTATCTCAACCTGACAATCCTGAATTCCTTGATTAGCTGGTTTAGGTGTGTTTGATTGTAATGTAAAAAAAATAATTTAACTGTCAAACTTGGCAAGAATGTCCTCCACTTAAATAATCACAAATAAAATTAGAAAGGTGTCTAAAACGAGAAAGGATTCTTATACACATGTACTAAATTGTAACAGCAGCAGGTTGGGTCGAATTTCACTTTATGACTTTCTCAACAGCAAAACTTGCTGTCTGTCATATCCAACATATGTCATAGTTGATACACATCAATCACTGACACTTTTACAAGCCGTTCACGGATGTAGGCCTACATGCTTTCTGTTTCAAAGTGAAACAAACTTGAAGAATGTCTGTTTGACAAACTGTTCGTGATCTTTGTGCAGTGTAGTAATTTTATATCGATGCTATTGTTCAAAACTATCTGTCCTCATTGAAACCACAATACTGGTAAAAAAAAAAAAAAAGTTTAGACACTCCCACATTTTTATCATGATCTTAAAGACCTACAGGGTTATAATTTAATATGACACAATAGTGTAATCCTATATCAGTTTATATCCAGACTGTTCAGAGCTTTCGGTAAAGGGCTGCGGCTTATAAAAAAAAAGGATTTGTTTTATGCTGCTTTGTACCGATGTTCTTTGGATCATTCTCAAATCCAGCTAGATAACATAAACATAAGGTCAAATATAAATGAAAAAAATATAAAATTCGAACCACACTGAATTCTGCCTGTAATATTGTTTCTTAGTGTCCTTTATGGTTTACAGGAGAAAGCTGATCCGGAATCAGTAGCACACCAAACTGTGTGGCGAGAGGAACCTCCTGCGTCTCTGATTCTAGCCTCTACTTTAGGTGTTTATTTTCAGAGGTGAACTTTCACATCTTAACCATCATTCACAGCATTATGGCCTTCGCTAGCCTTTCATTTACAAACATAATCTAATGGCTTTAAAGCCTGTGTCGGCTACCCAGTCCTGTCTTTTCTGAATAAAGAGCTCATAAACTGACGGCAACCCCAGCTGGTTTACTAATGACTGGGTTTAAAACAGATGACCATCATAAGGTCGCTTTATGTTTTACCATTGTTCTTGTCAGATCGGTGAGGGTGGCTGTTGACTGGACTGGGCTCTCCATGCGTGGCCCAGCGAGTGTGTGCAATGCCAAAGTGTGTGTCCAGTTCTGCCTCGAAATCGATGGTGTTGTTCTCTGATAATACAAACAGGGAAAAATCTGAGAAAAAGAATCATTAAAGAAACACTTTAAAGAAAAAGATTGATAATAACGCAGGATAACATACTGTAGATCTCTTCATCAAGAGCTTTCACCTTCCCTGTCTTCTTATAGAGACTGATACTAGCAGCATGATCTTTCCCTGAGCCATCTACCGCAACACCTGACCAAAAACATACACAATTTTCACCATCATATACAGTCACTCACTCTCTTTATGTCTATTTCAAACACTTGATAAATAGGATGAGGGCTGAAAACAAGATTAAGAGCACAATAATCCCCTTCACACAAGTATCGACTGACTGCTACAGCTACATCAGTGGAAGAACTGACACTCCAGGCCCTCTGTGCTGCCAAAATCCAAGAAACGAGGCCACTGTTCACGTCTTGAGCCGTATCTGTTACCTGTGGAACACAGTGACATTACCCTCACAGAGGTGGGAGTGGCAGTCTTACCTGCAGAGTCATAACCCCTGTATTCCAGCCTTTGAAGTCCCTTTATGAGGGTCTGAAAGATATCCCTCCTCGTCCGTGGCACTCTGTAATTCAGGTAGGCGAAAATTCCTGCCGGGTACAAGGTAACAAGACTTGGAGAGTGTAGAATAGCTTACTAATCGTGTATGAAGACACATGCTGCTAAGACATTTTAAAGCAACCCAGTTAACCTCCCAAAAAATAAGTTTTATAGACTGAATGACAAAAACTTTAAGCACATCAATCATATTAAGACATTAAATACAATATTAACAGAGTGATGGATTCGGATGAGCCACTTAGGCTAACTAAAAGAAGCTTGTTGGCAAATAGACAAATGGAAAACATAGACAGACAGACTACTAGACAGACAGATAGATAGACAGATAGACAGACAGATAGATAGATAGATAGATAGACAGATAGATAGATAGATAGATAGATAGATAGATAGATAGATAGATAGATAGATGTAATTTCACAATTAATTAGTTAAAGTGTACTGCTGTGCTGAACACTGACAAGCATTTATGATAAACTAAAATATACTTTGTAATTTCTAATGAAACTTGTATGTCATGTATTTAAACGACATACAAGTTTCATTAGTAATTACACATATTTAATGAATACTGAAAAACTCTACAGTTAAATTTAATTAACATTTGAATTACATTTCAAGTGCACATTCAATAAAATTAAGCTCGCTTCTATATCTCAATGGACAGACAGATAGACAGACAGATAGACAGACAGATAGACCATAGATAGATATTAGATAGATAGATAGATAATAGATGAATATATATATATATATAGAGGTCGCATCTCAAAATTAGAACTTTTTGTGGAAAAGTTCATTTATTTCAGTAACTCAACTCAAATTGTGAAACTCGTGTATTTAATAAATTCAATGCACACAGACTGAATTAGTTTTAAGTCTTTGGTTCTTTTAATTTTTTGATTTTGGCTCACATTTAACAAAAACCCACCAATTCACTATCTCAACAAATTAGAATACTTCATAAGACCAATAAAAAAAAACATTTTAGTGTTGGAAAGTATGTTCATTTACTGTACATGTACTCAATACTTGGTAGGGGCTCCTTTTTTTAATTACTGCCTCAATTCGGCGTGACATGGATGTGATTAGTTTGTGGCACTGCTGAGGTGGTATTTAAGCCCAGGTTTCTTTGACAGTGGCCTTCAGCTCATCTGCATTTTTTGGTCTCTTGTTTCTCATTTTCCTCTTGACAATACCTTATAGATTCTCTATGGGGTTCAGGTCTGGTGAGTTTGCTGGCCAGTAATGCACACCAACACCATGGTCATTTAACTAATTTTTGTTTCTTTTGGCAGTGTGGGCAGGTGCCAATCCTGCTGGAAAATGAAATCAGATCTGTTCAACAGCTGTCACAGAGGCAGCATGAAGTGCTCCCAAATGTCTTGTACCCGGGTGCAAGTGCGTTTGGTTTTACAAAAACACAGTGGGCCACCCAGCAATGACATGCATCCCAATCCAGCACAGACTGTGAAACTTAACACTGGACTTCAAGCAATTTGGGCTATGTGCTTCTCCACCCTTCCTCCAGACTCTGGGCCTTGATTTCCAAATGAAATACAAAATTTACTTTTATCTGAAAAAGAGGACTTTGGACCACTGGGCACAGTCCAGTTCTTCTTCTCCTTAGCAAGACGCCTCTGACGTTGTCTGTGGTACAGGAGTGGCTTAACAAGAGGAATACGACAACTGCAGCCAAATTCCTTGACACGTCTTTGTGTGGTGGCTCTTGATGCCTTGACTGTAGCCTCAGTCCATTCCTTGTGAAGTTAAATCAAATTCTTGAATCGATTTTGCTTGACAATCCTCATAAGGCTGCGGTTCTCTCGGTTGGTTGTGCATCTTTTTCTTCCACACTTTTTCCTTCCACTCAACTTTCTGTTAACATGCTTGGATACAGCACTCTGTGAAACAGCCAGCTTCTTTGGCAATGAATTTTTGTGGCTTACCCTCCTTGTGAAGGGGTCAATGATTGTCCTTCTGGGCAACTGTCAGATCAGCAGTCTTCCCCATTGTTGTGTAGCCTAGTGAACCAAACTGAGAGACTGTTTGAAAGGCTCAGGAAACCTTGCAGGTGTTTTGAGTTGATTAGCTGATAGGCATGTCACCATATTCTAATTTGTTTAGATAGTGAAATTGGTGGTTTTTGTTAAATGTGAGCCAAAATCACCACAATTAAAAGAACCAAAGACTTACACAACTTCAGTCTGTGTGCAATGCATTTATTTAATACACGAGTTTCAAAATTTGAGTTGAACCGAAATAAATGAACTTTTCCACGACATTCTAATTTATTGAGATGCACCTGTAGATAGATGTAATTTCAAAATTGATTAAAGTGTACTGCTGAATATTGACAAGCATTTATGATCAAATAAAATATACTTTGTCATTTCTAATGAAACTTGTATGTCATGTATTTAAATATTAAATATTTAAATGACATACAAGTTTCATTAGTAATTACACATATTTAATGATGATGTTGAAAATGTTTAAAAAAGATGTTCTATCATATTCACAATAGTGTGCCCATCACAATCAGAGATTACTAGATTACTTTGAGGCAAGGAGTTTATTAGAATTCCCCGAGTGCCAGACAAAGTGATAAAGTTTATTTAACAAACTTTAAATCAGCCACGTCGCCGACTGAAAGTTGTGGATCCAGATTGTATTTGGATGCGTCTTAAAACGCAGTGTGTGCTGCTACCTAGACAGCATTCATGTGCGTCATAAGCATATCAAGCCCAAACCTAAATATCAGGCAACATATTTAAACACTGTAGGTGCGTCCTAACGTTCGCTAGCGCCTGTGATGTTCAGAAACGCTGTCTAGGTAGGGAGCTCAGTAGGTTTTGAGACACCGCTGTCGCACTCCAAACCGGATCTGTCACTTCTGTCACAACTCCAGTGAAGGATGACCAGACCGACTACATATTTACGCTGGCATGACATCTGACTATATATTCACGTTCACACATACACACACAGGGACGGATAGTTTAATACAGGCGATAGCAATCTGAAGTATGATTGTTATTACAGTATGAGAATACATTTATCTAATCACAGAGATTCATTTACAGTATTTCTATTCCTGTAAAGTCATAATAATAAAAAGCTGAACTTACCGCACATCGTTCAAATGTATTCTTTCAAACTTAAGGTAGTTTAGAGGGTCTGATGGTGAAGCGGAGCAAGTCGCAATATGATCCAAAGACTTCGAGGAGGAACTACGAACAGCCGCCTGGGTTTATAGAACCTGCGCCACCTCTGGTTACAATGACAACGTCAGCCCCGCCCACCGCTAGCTGATTGAAAGAACTGTGAGTTTAATTCTTGCTTGATACTAAGGATTCCTGTATTTGTTCATGTTTTATGTTTAGAAACCTAGTTTTCCACATATGATATTACAGACTATTGACTGTGTAAATACGCCCAACACAGGCTGTGTGCTGTGCCACATATAGAAATTTTGTTATCCAAATTGTGCCTTTAAAGTGGAGGAGCGAAGCAAATATTTAAAAATGGATGTTTTAATAGTAACAACCTTAAGTAAGTTTATAATATATAAGCATGGCCGGACTTACCATTGGGCTTGAATGGGCTGCAGCCCAGGGGCCCCGCCTTTACCCGTTTACGTTTGTTTGGTTTGTTCAGTTATGCCAGTCAGAAATTATTATTAGCCGCATTTCAACTGCGCACACTGGCCAGCCGGGGCTAACAGCTTCCAACTACGACATTCGAAGCCATAATCAAACAGCATAAACTGGAATTTATTGTTTTTTTCACATAGAAAAAGTAAAGTATTAAGGACACATATGTATTAGGCTAAATCACGTCTGCGCTGCGCCGAATCGCCGATTAATTTGTGATCACATGGCTTTAAACGGTTCAATTAAGCCTTTCGCCCAAAAGAGCACACATTTAGAAAGACAATAAAAAATTCATAACAAAAAAACAATCAGTTCACAGACCTCCAATGTCTGACAGAGGATTATTCCATATTATAATAATGTTCCACTAAATTAATCTGAACAGTTTTGAGCGCTCTCTCCCGTCCAAAGACTATAGAAATAGCCTCCATATTTTTATCCGGGACTGTGTCCTTCACAAAACATAAAAAAATAAAAAATAGCCATTTACAGGGTTCGTACGGTCATGAAAACCTCAGAAAGCTTGGGAAAAGTCGTGGAAATGTATTTGACAAATCTCTATATAACAGAATATATATTTAATCACGTCCTGAATCTCGGTACGGGATTGCGCATTTTGGTTTTACTCATTCCCGCAGGTTTCGCACGTTTGGAAAATTCCCGCAAACATTTAATAATCAATGTAGGTTAGATTAGTTACAAAAATGCACACAGGATATCAGATTAAGTCAATCATTTGAAAATGGCGTGAGTGGTTCAGCTGTACAGCGTCTTCTCGCTCTCACTCTCTCAAAAGTGCCTCACATCAGCGCATCTGGTCTGCACTAAAGGCGGGCGTAACACGGTGGCTAGTTTTTTGTTTTGCTGTCCGTAGTAGCCGCAGCGAGTTTTTTTTTTTTCTCTCGGGAGAAAATCGCAGATGCTCGCATGGTCGCGGCTCGTACTGTGTGAGAAGAATTACGGCCGATCCGAGACGTTACGAGCACCTCCCGTCCTCCCGATAAATTTCAAACATGTCAAAAAAAATCGGATGCTGTCGGTTGAACCTGACGATTTGGCGATCCATCTGAAGTTGACCAATCAGAAGATGACAAAAACCATATTCTATAATCATTTTAGTTTAATTATACAGTTCTATTTTTTATTTGTTATTCCGAATGTGCCAAATTTGCTGTTCAGCTTTATGAATGAATATGCCTGTTTTATTTCTGGCAAAACAAGCAGAAATTCAGAAACGGCCTACTTCCTCGAGTTTTTTATGAAGAACATAAAGTCTATGCTTTTCTCTGCTTTTCAGCCGTTCTCTTTGCCATGTCCTTTGTCTTCGTTTTTTTTGGATGTCACAAGCCGCCTGCCACAAAGAAAACTATTTCGTCCTCAGAATCCATATTTTTATGAATGGCGCGAAATGTAATGCTTACTTCAGAGTTTGTAAAATCGTAGTAAATTCGTGTGGCGTGTGACTGCCTCCGTACGATTTTGGGATAAACTCAATCGTGACATGTGCCAGAGCTCACGACGTTCCGACCTTGAGAATCGCACCGTGTAGGCCCGCCTTAAGAGAGCTGCTGCACCCTGCAATACAAGACTTTAGCTCAGCTGGCAGAACTGTCACTTGCCTAATCGGGTCAGTGTTGCATCATCACAAAAGTTTATCATTTGCACATCTTTTTAAGTCTTTTTAAACCATTCGGTACTCGCGCGCTCCAAACTAGTTTTCTGGGCGCTCACGATCACATCCAAAGCGCACGCACATGAAGCCGCATCGCAAACACCTAAAAAAAAAGTTATTGTTTTCATTGTTTCTGACTCAAGCAACCTTGCATTTTAATAAATAATGTTACATAAAGACAATTAAACGGTCAGTAATAAATGAACAAGTTACTAGCAATGAAATAGACCTAGCACAAGGATACAAATGAAAAAAACTGTTTTAACTTTTTCAGGTAGGCTAGCCTAAAACTAACAGTAGCTGCTACTGTTCAAGAAGAAAATACTATGATGTATAAAGTCATAAATATAGATTATATTTATATATTATTCCATATTAATATGAAAAAGTCATTTAGTCAAGAGCAGATTTGAGCAGAATTATTATTTTTTGTTCTTTAACACTAACACTAAAGCTGCTGTCACTTTCATACCAATTTTAATTAATTATTGGTTTTATTGTATTAATTTTACAACAAAATTACAAAATCACCCCTCTCTTGACGAATAATTTTGTAACTTGAATTTTAAAGAATTCATCTGTTTTGTTTAATTTATCAGTGAGATTTTACAGTTTTTAATTTACATTTTATTTTGTTTAAACAGTTTTAGTAAGAATTAGCATTTAAACGAATCGGTTTTTTAAGGATTCAGCTCGCGCATTTACAGTCACTTGCTGCCACCTACTGGTGGTTGTAGATTCATATTTTAAAAAGTAGCTAATTATTCATTTTTTTGCAATCATTTAATATTTCTACATTAAAAGGTATTTAAACTTAACATAACTTGTGCAAAATCCATCTAAGGATTTTGTTTATAGTGATTTCATTTTATTGTTAATAGCCAACATGTTTTTTAATTCAGATTGAATTTATTAAATTTAACAATCTGACATAAAAGGACACATATATGACAATACATTTTCATAATAATACATCTCTTTGTTTTTTCTGCTCAGTGTTATTTCAGGGTTTTAATCTCTCAACTGAGAGATCACATCCTGTTTATTGTATTATAGTGACTTTTTTAATATTACATCTAAACTTTGACTAGACATGTTGCATATTAATTGTTTACAGTATATGAACCTGAAAGCATATTGTAATTTTTTTTTGTATTTTGTGTTACTCCATAATAATTTTCTAGTTGAGGGCATTTGTAGTATATGTATGGGGCCCAAACATAACCTCAAGTCCAAGGGCCCCCGGCCCCGTAAGTCCTGCCTTGTATATAGTATTAATAACATGACTGAAAATTATGAGAACACCAGGCTAGTTTCACATCAACGCTTGTGATGTGCAAATGTAGGACAACCACCTGCTTCTATTGTTTTTGAATCGAGCTGATTATAGATAGTACAACTTCCCATGGGCCTATAAGAAAGAACATTCCAGGGTGCCAACTAGTCTCGTTGCCCATATACTTTTATACGCTATATCAGGGTTCCTCAAATCTTGCTCTGGAGGGCCAATGCCCTGCATAGTTTAGCTCCAACTGGCCTCCACAACGCCTCCTGGAAGTTTCTAGTATGCCTAGTAGAGCTTGATTAGCTGGTTCAGGTGTGTCTAATTGGTGTTGGAGCTAAACTCTTCAGGACACCAGCCATCCAGGACCGAGTTTGGACACCCCTGACCTAGATAGTCATGAAAGAAAGAAAAAAAAGGTATGTGTGCACCACACCCTAGTTTTGTTGAGCACCTTAAAGGGATATTTCACCTCAAAAGAAAATTTACACCCTTACCCTCGCATCCAATATCTGGTGATTTGTTTTCTTCAGTAGAACACATATTATGTATTTTTAACTGTTAATAACCCGTTGCAGTCTATCAGTCATATATTCTGGCAATGGTAACAAAATCTTTGAGTAAAAAAAAAACATCACATACAAATCCAATTAAACCCGGGCCCTCGTGAAGACACATGATGTCCTAAGACACGAAACGATCGGTTTGTGCCAGAAACCGAACAGTATTTATATAATTTTTTTACCTCTAATACAGCACTATGTCCAACTGTCTTTGGGCGCACGCACGGCATCCGGTGCGTGAGTTGTGTATGTGCTCTGGCGTAGTTTACGCAAGCGCTTGAAGTGATCTCTCGCGCGTATACGTCCCTCATTGTTTACACAGTGAACAGTCATTGTAGGTACGACGGCTAACCAAAATGGTACTTACTTGCGCTTATCCGGATTGTTCAACCGGACTTAAACTAAAAGATTACGTTCTCTCGCGCTAACTCATTCGGGAGTGGTGACTTTCCTCGTATTCCCAACTTCTGAGCCTGCTCTCCTGAAGTTATGGTTGATTGCTCTTCGGCTGGATATCAACACACCCATTAACGTAAACTACGCCAGAGCGCGTGCACACCTCACGCATCGGATGCCGTGCGCGCGCTCAAGGAAGTTGGACATAGTGGTGTATTAGAGGTAAAAAATTATATAAATACTGTTCGGTTTCTGGCACAAACCGATCGTTTTGTGTCTTAGGACATCAATGTGTCGTCACGAGCCGCAGGGTTTAATTTGGATTTGTCGGTGCACGTTTTTTTTACTCTCATAGATTTTGTACCATTGCCATGCATTATACGACTGAGAGACTGCAACGGTTTGAGTTAAAAATCTTTTTTTGTGTTCTACTGAAGAAACAAAGTCACGTACATCTTGGATGCCCTGGGGGTAAGCAGATAAACATCAAATTTTCATTTTTGGGTGAACTATCCCTTTAATTTCAAAACCACTGCCATTAATGGCGAGATGATTCTCCTTAAGAGTTTATGTGAAGAATTTCAATTTAATTCAAGTTTGTTATAGCACTTTTAACGATACAAATCATTGCAAAGCAACTTTACAGAAAATTAAGTTTCTACAATATTTAGTAGTAGCTTATAAGTGGTGACTGTCAGTTAATGTACAGATGGCAGAAATGTAAGCTTTAAAATCAATTAAAGACGTAATCAAACAGACAATGAACACTATTACAAGAATTATTATATGATGCAATCAAACTTGTAGCAAAATTTGGTATTTCTGTATGTTGTTTCAGGTTTGGCATCATCTGAGGTCCTCTAATGTAGCCTACTTCAAATTTTAAAAGTTTATTTAAAAAAAAAAGTTAATTACTTAACTTAAAGTTAAAGTTATTAAGTGTCCAAAAACATTACATTCAGTTTACCTAAAATGAACTTGAAACTGTTGTTCCAACCCTGTTCTTCTGCAGAGCAAAAAGAAATATTTTGAGAAAGTCTCTTTTTGTTCCCTCTATATAATGGAAGTCATGTATCCAGACCTGTTTGGTAATCACATTGTCCAAAAGATCTTGTGTGTGTGTGGTTGCATGTTTATGTTGTGTTATAAGGACACCAAATTTGGTATAATAAACATGGGTATGACATAGGTGTTACAATGAGAAGGTGATTTATGAGGACATTTTTCAGTGTCCCCGTAATTCAAAAGGCTTATGAATAATTCATAATTAGTTTTTTTGAAAATCGAAAAATGCAGAAAGTTTCCTGTGAGGTGTAGGTTTAGGTGTAGGGCGATAGAACATTTTACGGTTTGTACAGTATAAAAACCATTATGCCTATGGTGAGTCCCCATAAACCATAAAACCAACCTGTGTGTGTGTGTGTGGTGTTTGTTGTGGTTGTGTGTGTGTGCACGTGTGTTCCACAGAAGAAAGAGGTTTGAGACGACATGAGAGTGAGTAAATATTAACAAAATTGTGATTTTAAGTATACTCTTTTAAAATATATTATTTCCATAATAAGTTTTTTTTTCTTTTTTCTTTTTTTCTTTTTCACAATAGTATTAATGTAAGTGATGAGGTCTAGCTCTATCAGCACTTCAGTTCATCCCAAAAGTGTCCAGTGGGGTTCAGGTCTTTGTGCAGGTCAGTCAAGATTTTTTTTAGTAAATCATGTGGCTCTTTTTTGTTCAGAAGGACATTGTCACGCTGCAATAGAAAACAACCCTTTTGTCAAAAATTTGTAAGCACAGAATTCTTGAGAATGTCAATGTATACCACAGCATTAAGACTTCACTGGAATTGAGCATTTTTAGGCAATTGAATTGTGTTAAATAGGAACAGATGCAAATGAACATGTACAATTTTGTACAAAGAACATTGTTTTTCTCTTGAACTTTAGAAGGAATTTTTTTTTACCAGCAATGGCACTGTAAAATAAAGTGGTGATTTTGTGATTGGAGTAAGTGTGAATGATTTGGTCCTTAAAGTTATTCTGGCACCATATAGTGCTAAAATGCTTTTGATTTGTTTTAATTTTTTTCTATTAGGGCCCTATAGAGAATCTCCATTTCAGTGTTAATGTTTTCAATGTTTAACCACTGGTCCTGCTGCAGCTACAATACTGTGAAGTTTCTTAGACATCTGTGTCACGTTAAGCAGAATAAGACACAGGCCCTGTGTGGTCCCCCTGTGGGGGGCTATTGTGAAGATCTGTGGATCCTCCCAACCACAGTAACTCCCAAGGAATCTCAAAAATAATTTAATCAAGCCATAGAAGTTGAGAAGAACTCAGGTGAAATGATACTGTCTCTACATATACAGAAGCTGAATGATTCATAGATTTTAACATTTTTGTTTAAAGGGGTCATATGATGCGATTTCAAGTTTTCCTTTCTCTTTGGAGTGTTACAAGCTGATTGTGCATAGATAAGATCCCTGAAGTTGCAAAGACTAAAGTCTCAAAGAGATATTCTTTATAAAAGTTTAGTCAACCACGCCTACCTAAAACGGCCCTAAAACACGCCCCACATATCTATGTCACTATGTGGAGATATTAGCATAATGCCGCCCAAGTGTTCACTCAAAGAAAGAAGGTGTGGTTTCAGTAGCGCAGTTCGTGTTGAAGCAGTTATGTCAGGGAGACGCTGTGTGTTTCTTAGCGAAAGCAAAAGCACTTTATTTGGCCTTCCGGAAGTAGATGTATTTAGGAATCTTTACGATTACTTACAACAGAACAGCAATGCAATTTTATGGACGACCGTTTCGTGAACTTAGGGGAGGAGGTAATTCTGACTTTGCAATGACAATCTGGCACTTCTGAATCAGATACCGTTTTGTTATTAGTTTAAGTATCTGCTATTGACTGTTCAAATGCAGAGTATTGCGCATCGTGTGTGTGTGTGCGTGTCTAGATAGTAGAGAGAGAGCTGAGTGATATCGAGAGAGTGGTTGAAAAGAGAGAGAGAGAGCGAGATAGATAGATAGAGATATATACTAGGGTGGTCACAGGCCAGTGGAGTCAGTTGTCTTAACCGTGGCTTGTGTACTGAAAACACACACAAGCTTCATCACTGTGTCCATCACGCGGCTCTGTTCCCCTTTCGGGCTCTGTCTTTACATTTATTTTGAAAGATGAAGCTTGCGATTATGGTAAGGGGAGTTACATTTTTCCGACGAGTGCTTGCGGTGTTCGGACCATCACAATGCACTGGGTCAGCTGGCCAATCAGAGCGACTGCACTGTCGGAAGGAGGACTTTGTAGAAAACGAAGCGTTTGAGAGAGGCGGGGCATAGAGGACCTACAATAATGTAGCAGTATTTTAAAATATAATGTGTTTTTTTATCATTAAAGCATGTCAACATATTCTGTTACACCAAATACACAAAATAATGATCTTTAAAAAAAGCATCATATGACCCCTTTAAGGCCAAATATGATTCAGGTGTTACAGAGATTGCATTAGGCAAGATCAGGTAAACTGATAGACCAGGAAAAAGTATGTAGATACCCCTTTGAAATAATGGGTTTGGACTGTCAATTTAATTCCAGTGAAAACAAATATTAATGCTACATCATACAATGACATTCTAGGGAATTATATGCTCCTGACTTCTGAGTTTGGAGTGGAGTTTGGATCTTTCCTATTCCAGAACAATAATGTCCCTGTGCCAAAAGTGGGTTCCATATAGAAATTATCTGAACAATGTGAATTACAGTAAATGCTTTAATTACGTATGTGCTGTCAGAGCTGTCCAGTATCATGAGCTGGCAGTCAGTGACCATTAAAAGGGTGGTACGGGCAACAAACAGTCACACCCTCAAACAATGTTTTAACAGAGCCAAAGTGCAGCTCCAGTGGCTGTGTTGAAATTGCTTTTACATAGTTTTATCTAATCTCACTATCTTATTTTACTGTTTATTATCTTGTATACTGGCAACAGTTCAGTAAGACAAAATACAAAAGAGCACATTAAATGGGCAATAGTTTATAAAAACATTCATTAACTTTATATAATGTTTAACAGATAAGTAGTTCTTGGACATTTATATGTGAAATGAATTCATAGGTGAAATGAATAAAAGCTTTATTTAAAAAAAACAACAACAACAACCTGTTAAGCTTTATATAATGTTTGCTACTTAGACTACTTAGTGAATAACATTATGAATGTTAATATGCAGCATTACCATTAAATAACCAAAATTTACATGGCAAATTCAGACCCTGGGTGAGTTAGCTTTTTCCATCACTTCAGACCTTTGAGGTAAATGATGTTGTGCAAAGCAGCACAACAGTTGAGTAATTTAAACTTTCTAGTCCAGCCAAACAGATATAATATCATATGATATTACATAACGTAATGTAACGTAACATAACATAACATAACATAACATAACGAACATCTTTACAACACAAACATAACTGACATAAAACATAACCTAACATTAAACAGAACCATACATAACATACATACATAAACCATAACATAACAAACATATAACATAACATAACATAAACATAACATAACATAACATAACATGACATAACATAACATAACATGACATAAAACATAACATAACATAAATATTCATTTTTAAAGAAATGTTAAACACACAAACACAAGAACATATTGATCAGTTGGTTGACTGACTTTGGATACTGCTCATTAATAATATAAATACATTGTTTATTGTTTATTAACAAATAAAAAACTGAGTAAATGAATGATGTCAGAAAGTCTCAGTACCAGCAACAACATAGATATTATGAATTGTTATATAAAGTTATTTTAACTACCATATAACATAAAAACATGCCAAATATTAGGTGGTATATTTTTATATTCATTCCCTATTTTAAATAAAGCTGAAACCCAAATGTTTGAGAAGTCCCTGAGACATTTGTATGCTTAATTATTATTAAATATGTTAAATAAAAAATTTAACTCGCATGAAATGGACACTTTATGTTTATAAAGCATGTTAACTTTAATGTAGGACTCCATAAATGAGTCTCTAGAAGAAGTACACGTTAAATTAAACTATTTTATAAATCTATGACTTTTTCTGCACTTTAATGCCTAGAAAAATAATTCACAAACAGAATTATGCATTAAAGCACAGAAATTTCCTCTTTAATTGTTCATTTATAGCTAGATTGTAATGTCATTCTATGGAGTTTTCCCCACTCTATGTATTTCCTGAACACAAGACCATGGATTTAATAGTTCACTGCTCACAAACTTGGATTGGCATCATTATTTCATTTGGCCACTGCGGTGCAAATGATTGAATCAAGAGCTGTGGTACCGGACCACTGGGTTAGGATTTGACTTTTCCTGTTCATTGCCAATCAGACTGATAGGCTTAATGCTGAGAGCATCTGCCATGTGACACTGGAATGTACGTCAAGTGATTTAACTTCACAAGATCCTCTCATTAATGCATATTATGATTTCTCCCTTCTGCTGCAAGTCACCTCCAATTATAGCACACACTGAGCGCTCATTAATGGAAATTACTATTAGTCCCATTTTTCCACAAGTCGATCAGGTTGATTATCAAAGGAGGTGCTCACCAATGCAAACATGTAGGAAATATGTAAAACATTTGGAAATATGTTACTAGACAATCAGGCTGTATAAGGTACCTCTAATAAAAAGTCCCTTCCTTGTGCAAAAAGGACAAAGTTGTTAGTAGGAAAACAGCTTATAAAACACAATTAGTATAGAAACCCAAACCCAAGACCTGCAGCTTTTGTTTTCATTGTTCAAATACGAACTGAATGCATTGAGGCATTGAATCTCAAATGATTCCCAGCTAAGTGAGCACATGTATTTTACTCTTTGGGCACAGTAAAACCATCTGCATTTTTAAAAAGGTAAGTGAGATATGTGTTCAATTTAATAAATAAAGCTCCGATATTCCAACTATTTTATATTTTAAAAAAAAATCATTAAATTCGTTTTGTAGAGGCAATTGTGGAAGATCGACCAAGATTAAATGCATTTTAATTTTACTTTTTGAGAAAGTATCATCATGTGAATTAATCAGTTATTTCTTCAAAATAAAATATATTCAAATGACTTCTACTAAGACTAGTTGTGGCCACTGACATGTCTTCTATATATATTGAGATCTGTATTATGACATGTTTTATGTGCTTCCTTATTGGAGTTTGGACTCAGATATCATCTTGTAAAGTAAATGTACAAATTAAGTACATTTACATTCATGTGCATGGACATATTTTTAATACATTTTAATAGTCAAATTTGGCCACAAATGTTTTTGAAATGAAGTTCATTTCAAAAGAAAGAAAGAATGAATTATAAGAAGAAACTAAACTCAATTAGGCCTACTAAAGGTTCATAAATATTAAGATGTTATTATAGGTCAATATTTTTGGCATCATTACTACTATATATGTTTAGTAACATAAAGAAAAATAAAGAAAACTCACTGCCATGAATAATAACGAACCAATTCAAAAAGCCTTTCTGATCTCATCTGAAGTGTATGTAATCCTAATCATGATTGTGTCCTTGAATCACAGCTCGGCAGAGAGTGGCTGTTTTATGAGTAACATCAGCAATGCAATCAAACTTTATTGGAACATGTTACACGACACAACAGTGCGTTATCCATGAGCTCTGAACCCACATCCACATGTTGTGGTCAGACTGTGATCTCATAGCTCTTATCACAGTGACTCACATACAACAGAGGCCCTCACACTCTGAGCTGGGTGGACCGCCAGTCAACATATTAAATCCAGACATCCCAGTGGGACTGCCAAACGTAGGAAATGACCTACGATGTGTCAGTGTGTAAAAGTACTACGTCACAGAGGGATTGGAAAAGGGCTCTGGGAGGAGGTGAGCATATGTGAGAAAGAGTGAGTGCTGTTGGGTGGAGAGTGTGGGGGCTGGACTTCCAGGAAAGCATGTTTACCATGGCAGCAGAAGACGTGAGGAGACTGCCAATGGAGCAGCATATGAACCAGAGAAACACAGGGAAGACGCTGGGAAGGATGAAGCAAACGTTGGATGTTAGTTTCATAGTGTTGCTTTGATGTGGCAAGGATCTACTGCCATTAAAGAGTTTTGATCACTTAAGTCGGAAGACATCTTCACAGAAAAGATCATCGTAATTTCAGTTTCATTTCTATTTCAGTTTACCCAGTGAAACTTTCTATGATGATATATCTGACATGAGTTTCTACACCAAAAGTCAACACTTTTGGGAGGCCACTGTCTCCTAGTGGCAGAAAAATGTATTGCAAAATGGAGGGAAGATGTCACTTGACCAGTAAGGGTCTCCCCAAGAAAACACACACACACACACACACACCTATCTAAAAGGGCACATTGCACAGACCTCTACAGCTAGTTTGAATAGGTTAAATAATATAACCCAGGGCCGTCCAAACTCGGTCCTGGAGGGCCGGTGTCCTGAAGAGTTTAGCTCCAACCCTAATTAAACACACCTGAACCAGCTAATCAAGCTCTTACTAGGCATAGAAACTTCCAGTCAGGTGTGTTGAGGCAAATTTGAGCTAAACTCTCCAGGACACCGGCCCACCAGGACCGAGTTTGGACAGCCCTGATATAACTTAACCCTAACAGAAAACTTAATACATTTTTTGCAAAAAAAAAAAAAAAAAAAGTTTTTACAATCAATAGCATCCCAAAAGGAGCCTTTGGGAGATTTAGTCAGGTTTAGCTATCTCTTTTGCTAACCAAGGCTGCATTTATATAGTAAACAGTAATATTGTGAAATATTACAATTTAAAGCATTGTTTTTATAATGTACAGTAATTTGGTCCTGTGATAGGAAAGCTACATTTTCAGTATCCAGTGAAACTTTCTACTGTCTTCAAGTGCCACATAAAAATCTGAAAGTGCTGAATAAAACATTTTCTAAAAAAAAAAACCTATTGTCTGCAAACATATGAACAATAACGCATGTATGTAGTATATGTAAATAAATGTAATATTAAAAGCAGTGGACACACACACAATTTTAAATTTTGAATAAACGCATTTTAAACAAAGAAATTAAATTGAATTCAACTTAAATTTTTAATTTAAAAGATTACATAACACAAATACTGTACACAGTTAAGTACATTTAATAGCTTGCATGTGACCATATAAGATTTGTTTGAACTTTATCATTATTACCAAAAACAGTGAACTGCAGGAAAAGAGCAAAAATGGCATTTATGTCCATTTATTTATTCATTCATGTATTACAACAAGATCAAAAGTAAATACATTCGACCTTTTGAGAAATTGAAACAATTTTAAACTTGTAACAAAAATATAAGAAATTGTCTGTCCAGAGCTGTTACATTAAATTACAATTCAGTCAAAGTTCTTTTTTTAACCATCAGTCAATTTCATTCAGTGCCCTCATCATTTGTCACACCGTCCTCGACACAACGATGCTTTAAACATCATAATACACAACAGCAAAGACTTAAAAGAATTAAGTTATCACTGAACCCATTATGTATTAATGTTACACAGGAAATCACAACATCATTTCTCAATATATGACAATAAGCTCTAAGCAGTTTTCTAACAAAAAACTGTTTTGTGATGGAACAAAAAAAACCAACACATTAAAAACACTGCTTTTGTTCAGTCAAGCCATGAATAATTACACCACAGTACATCCAAAAACATCAACGAATGCATGTTCTCACACATACTAACTTAAAGTAACACTTTAAAGGAAAGATTTAAAGGCAAAGCAAGGAAAAGGCAAACAAAAGACAACAGCACCAACAACAATGCTGCTACGCACACACACAACATCTTTTGAGGACGAACATTTACTTAAGACACTAGCAAAAGGATGAGTCTGTGATAGGGAAAAGCCATTATTACTGCAGTGACCCAGCAGCATGACAGCACAAGGGAGTAAGAGAGAGGGTAGACCAGCTACGGGTTCACTATGTATACAGTTGAGGTTGATGTAAGGAGTTCACTTAGAATCCAGAGGGTGTCAGGACGTTCATGTCCCGGTGTTTGAGTTTGTGAGGTCTGCTCATCTGTCTCTTCCCCTCCATGGTGGGGATCTCCAGCTTGGGGGGAGCTTGGAAGTTGGAGTCTTCGGCCAAGCGGGTGGCCTGGGCTTTCATCACTTCCATAGGGGTGGGTTTCTGAGCTCCTTTATAGGACTGCAGGGCAAAGCCCCCTGTGAACATACAGGAATGACATTGGGTGTGTTGACACTGATGATGGGCAATGAACTTCTAACATCTGGAGCATTGCATGTGTAAAAAGCTCTCAGTCTGCAGAGTTTTAAACCATTTTATACAGCAGCTAGTTCTGGTCCTTCCAATGTATCTGCCCGGGGTTAATACATACAGATGACAGGCGTAGATAAACAAGAGAACGCTGGCTGGTCTAAATGATGTAAAATGGGTTTAAAAGAAGTTCTTTTAAAACGCTTATTTAATCAGAAATACACGGGGGAAAAAAAACATTATTATTGGGAAATATTTTAAAATATAAGCAGTTATACTGCTTATAATTTTTGGAAGATTTTTTCAGGATTCTTTGATAAAGAAAACAAATGTAGCATTATACATGTCTTTACAGTCCCTTTTTCAGCCATCCTTGCTAGTATTTATACATATTAACTTATACTAGCGGTGGGAATCACGATACAATACACAGCTCACAATACCGATAATATCACAATACAGCAGTTCTGTGATAATCGATATACTACTAGACAATCCTTTAATGATACATCACTATATCTGTCGATATTAATGAAAACAAAATGCCTGCGAAAAGGTTAAAGGAACAATATGGACGATTTTTTTATTAAAATATCCAAAAACCATATATATTATGTTATAGTTTTTGCTGACTTGTGTACTTACATTATCCCAAATGTTTCGAAGAATGTTTAAATCCAGAGAAATAAGCAATTTTAGTTAAACGGAGCGTGTCCATAGTGTCATTGTGTCGCCTGCCAATAACGTCATAACCCCTCGATTTCCGGTTCTGTTTCGTAGAAAATATGGAAACACCAAAGACGCTTTAATATGTTATGCGTTTTATTAGACCGGTGACGACCGCACAGAGTAGCATTATAACAGAACTTTCAAATGTATCTAGTGTGATAAAACAGCACTGCTTTACCCCACATACGCACGACCGGAAGGAGTGGAAGCGGTCGACTTTGGCATAATAAAAGCTCCGCTGCTTTTGAGCCGCGTGTCGTGCTCTTTCAGCGGCCTCGTTTCGCTTCGACGAATGTTGCTTCATTCTACTACGTTAATAAATCATTAGCTCATCCATGAACATGATTTCTGCCCGAGTCCCGTCGGATTGCATCGGCTGTGGGGATGAAGACGACAACTCCCATGACTCCACACTCAGTCACAGCGTCATCTACGCCTTTGATTATTTGTTTATTTTGAATACGCACCCTCCAATGGCGAAAATTACGTATTGTGCCTTTAAGTGCAGTCTCTCTCTTCTTAAGTACTAACGGCTGATACGGCTGCAAAAATGAAAATTTACTCACTCTCAAGTTGTTTTAAACCTGAATTATTTTCTTTCTTCTGTTGAACATAAAAGTTATTTTGAAGAATGTTGGTAACCAAACAGTTAATGGTCCCCATTAGGGCTGGGTTTTGACACAAATTTCACAACTCGATTAGATTATCCTTCAACAAGCTTGTGATTTGATTCTTTTTGATTCAATATAGATTATTTTGAATATATAACAGGAACAGGACTTGGCAAATTTTCTCAAGGAAAAAAAATCTCTCGACTAATGCTGTAAAATATACCTGTGAGTCAATAATATGGAAGTTTGAAATTTGCTGATTTGTATACAAAGTTTTTGTAATATTAAATTTATAATACTAACTTTAAATTACATAATTATATTTCTACTCCAATTCGTTTTTGAAATATATACATTCAAATGATGGCTGTCATTTAAAAACTTTACAGATTTATTCAAACATTAAATTAATATTGCGAACATTACAAAATAACAAAAAAATACAAGATTATAATGAATGTGTTATTGGTACATTACAGCAATGCGTCCTCTCTAAGTTCCTTTTTCTATCTGACTAATGATTCATGGTCCCCAATATTTTTTCTGTGGAAATGTGACGTTACGTGACATTTGGTTTCAACCATTTTGTCATCTTCTGCGTTGAAACACTGATTGAGGGCAAATTACCTGAGACAGGTACGGATTTCGGTAAGTTGTACTCTTCTTTTAACATACTTTGTTATTTCATTAATGTTTACCATGCTGTAAATGCTATTAAAGCAGACGGAGCGATCATTTCACGCTGCCCCGCTTCACAGAGTACAGCGATTTCAACATCAAACACGCCAAATGGCATTTAATATTTAATATTGTAATAAATGTACAGATTTGAATCGACGGACTTGTTTCATATCAAAATAACAAATCACAAAGCTATATTGCCTTTATGGGCTTGAGGCGCCTACAATGTCCTTCATTTATCTACGAGGCTACACTAATTGATCTGGGATTAGAATCGATAGAGTAATTCATAACAATGAGAATCGATTAAAATCGAGATCGATATTTTTTACCCGCCGTAACTTCCATACTTCCAAACTCCAACTTTTTTTCCTTGATGAAGTTCTGGGGACGCAGCAACGTTTGTTTACCCACAATATCTTCTTTTGAGTTCAGCACAAGAAAGAAATTAATACAGGTTTGGGACAACATGAGTGAGTAAATACTGACAAAATGTAAATTTTTGGTTGAACTATCCCCTTAATGACAAGCGGCAGCATGTTTACTACAATTAGTCTGTCGCTTTAAGAGCTGCATGCATCTAATATACAGGCAAGCATCCGTTTTTCTGTCAACTGTTTACGTTCACTTTAGACATTACCAACTGTGTTTATATGTAAACCTTGTGTGTTTTGACAGTATTAGCACGATCAGATGCGAAAGATAACTTAGTCCAGAAATCAGGCGCTGTTTGACATCCTTTTTAGTGTGCCCTCTTTTTCTTAGGCTAGTTCACTTATGTTGACGTTTCCAGCCATGAAGTAGCGACGCTGCCAGCAGGGAAATCTATTTAGAGCGCCTTACTTTATTAATTAAAATATCGATATTTGGCACCAGAGTATCGATTCTTGTATCGCATAGAGAAGGACAATGATATGATATGAGTGTTACATTCAATTGAGTGTTACATTAACTGTTGGAAAGGTTTATTTAACACACATGGGGGTCATTAGGTCAATTTTCAAATTTAAAGAGAATATGAAGAAAGGACTGTCTACACGTAAAGTGCACCGTTTGGTTTACCTGTTATGGCTGAATCTGTACCTGGGTCAGTTGTGGACTTGCTAACTTGAGGACGTGGTCCAAAAGCACCCCAGCGCTCTACAGGTCCATCACCTGAAGCCAGATCTATACTGGAGCTGGAACTGGTGCTCATCTCAGAGCCTGTGAGAGAAGCAGTGGAGCCCTGACTGCTGAACCATCCTCTGCCAAACACACACAAAATTACCATCTCATTTTTCAGTACAAAAAAATTATTAATGCAAAAGAAAGGATGTGAAGCTGTTGACTCATTCAGCACCTGCGTCTTTGCTTTGGTGAGGACTGAGGGGTCCCGGCAGGCGTCGAATGACCAGATGATGGCTGTTTCTCTTCTATGGCTTCTACGCTTTGCATTTGAAGCTTCTACAACATCCAAAACATATAATTTATGCTTTTAAAAAAAATTATTGTTTTGGAGATATCAGATCACAATCTATGCTTTGACATTTGAGCCTGTTGAACTGAGGATCTCTGCCTACATGCATTGACTCTGCCAGACGATGGTAGCGGGTCTCCTCTGCATTCAGGCCTTTGTGTGGAGTGTAAACTGTATCAGTCAGTCCTGCTCGCTTCTCGAACTTATGCATGCTCTCCTGGGTCTGCTCTGTAACGCAACATAACAGGTCCCATTAAGGCCACTGTTTTACACCAGTTAACAGTGAAGTTAACCAGAAATCTAATGCATGAGGCAGTGTTATCATAACATTCTTACTGATAATGAGGGAGTTCATGACAGACGAGGCTTTGGCTTTCACCACAGGGACTGGAGGTTTAGTGGATTCAAAGGTAGCACTTTGTTTTACCCCTCCTTCTGGCTCATCCTCCTAAACGCATACAGGACATTAGCCTTATTTGCCTACAACAGCAGTTCTTATACTGTGATATGGAGTGTCCCTAGGTGCTTAAAATATGTTTAAAAATGAGAATGTTTATAAATAAATCTACATTTCTTTATGAAAATACATATTTTTATACTTTATTATAATTATCTGATTACAATTTTAATATATCTTTATTAATAGCCCACATTTTTACAACAAACATGCAGATATTGTACGTTCCCTTGAAAGGGATAGTTTAAAAACCATTTAGGTTTGCAACTTAAAGGGATAGTTCACCCAAAAATGAAAATTTGATGTTTATCTGTTTATCATATGTTTATCATACAGGTACACATCAAATTTAAATTTTTGGGTGAACTATCCCTTTAAGTTGCAAACCTAAATGGTCACGGTTTAAACAAATTTTTCATTATGCATGTTGTTAATCAATTATTTATAAGTGACAAGTTAATAGGAGGAAATGTTTATAATTTCTTTTTAAAATCCTGAACAATAAGATTAGTTTTTTTTACACTAGGATTTTTTATATTAATTTCCAGTGTTAATTTTTACAGGTTTATTTTTTAAATGAAAATGTAAGTCTAATGCTTCTTCAAAAGCAACAGCAAAAAAATTAAAAACTAATATAAAATTAAAAACACAAAAAGTGTGAAAAGAAACACTGACCTACATCATCAAAACAGTGACTTTGTATTATGGCTGGGCGGTATATCGAGTTTGTACGAAATGAGGCACCGGTACCTATGTAACCGGTATGTACTAGAACTGAATCAGAACGCAGATTTCAGTGCCACTTAAATGCATCTTCGTTCTCCGAAAACGGACAGAAGGATCACCGGCACCGCACGTGAAAAATCATTTCCCGACTGAGAAAATTCACAAACGCAAGTCGGAAAGCTCTAATAATACAAATCCAACACATCTTTGTAGTAACGCGAGTGTCCATGTTGTTTTCACATTCTGACTTAAACTCGGGAAATGAGAGCATCCGAGAAGCACGTGAATGCAGCAGTTGTACTTGCTCTGATGACAGCATGTAGATACCGTTAGCTAGCTAAGCTAAGCATTCTTAAATTAAAATGCCTAAAGCTAAACTTCCCTTATAATGACTTGCAATGAGAAACGTTTCTAAACCTGTTGTCCAACAAAAGAGGCAATAACCTTTTTATAACACCAGTCAAATGCTTCCTTTTGTGATCTGATGTGGCTTCTTGTCACAGAATGAGGCAGAAAATATGTTCTATACTGTAAAAAGCTTATGGTAAAAAGGCTATATCGATTAGTAATGGATTATAAATATACTTAATTATGATGAAAATACCAGAGGTGGCTTGAATAACTACAGATAAACTATACATTGTCGCAGTCGAGTGTTTATAGTCTTTGTTTTTTTCCATTCAAAACATTTATATCTTCTGTTTACTCAAGTTACAATGATTGCCTTTGTCCATATTAGGGATTTCCTGAGTCCTATTCCTTCTGTGATGCACATGTGGAGTTTCTTCTGTGCGGGGCGCCCTCTGGCGTCCAGTATGAATGAAACGGACATTAAATGTGTTTATAGCCCTCATTAATGGCCAACACATCCTATTTCGGGTAAAAAAATTTTCTTAAGTATCAGTTCAGACACCGGTACCGTTTTAAAAGTATCGATTTTGCACCGGTATCGAAAAAAAAAAAAAAAAAAAAAACATCCCAACCCTCTATATCCATATTTTTTTATAAGCGATATGGTATGAGGCAATACCACCTATATCAATATACAGTAGTTTGATACGAGCGCATCTGAATAATAGCAGAGGACATAGAGTGAACTGCTGCAGGGAAAGTGCATAATCCAATTTTTCCTAAACATGAGACATGCTTTATATTAAGAGTTTTAAATAACTGGTAAGATATTGTTAACACGTGTAGTTTAAAGCGGCATGACAGACTCATGTGCTGCTGACAGAGACGCTACTTGTGGGGTTTAATGCTTTTGAGATGTGCTATTTTCCTCAGTTCATAACTTAAATTTCACAGGTATATTCTCCATCTTTAAATGTTAGAAAGTCATGGAAAGACTTCCAATTTCCTGTCAGGAGTGCACCAGCCTTCTGCTTTGGGATTCTCCGCTAAACTTCACAGACTTCAGTGAATGGGTGCCGCTGCGCACATGTGCGCCAAACAGACAGAGCTCAATTAAATAAGGGCAGAATAATTCTGACTAAAATATACATTTTACTAAAATATGTGTAGTTGGACAGTAAATGTGCCATGTGTAGAATTTTAAACCCAAAAGTAAGCTAAGTGTATTTTATGATAGCAGTAACTATAAAGTGACTATTGTAATGGGGTAATCAAAATATAATGCAATTAATCTATGCTTTTGTTTTTATTTTTTATTCATTTTTAGTTTAGTGAATTTACCTTCTGCTTTAAATAGCATTGTTTTTGTTTTTAGATTGTAATGTTACAATGTTAGAATGTAATGTGATTTTAGCCCCTTTTTTTGCACAATATATAGCATAGCCTACATGGTTACTTTCACTATATTTGTTTTCATTGCCTTTAAACATTGTTTCATTGTACAATATTGGGCAGGATGTAAAAAGTAATATATCATCTCTATAATATATATAAATAATAATAAAAAAAAATATATAATATTATTTATTTATATTTATCCAAATATAATGTAGAAAATACAGAGATTTATACCGGATATCACAATTCCGCCAAAATATACAGAGATATAATTTTTTTGGCCATATCGCCCAGCCCTACTTTGTATTGAATTGCACTAGACTGTTTCTCAATCAAAGAAGGGCAGGGTCAAATTGAGACTGAGAACAGGCATGCTCCAACCAAACTGATTTATTGTGACATTCAGTTTATGTTCCTGTGGGCAAATTGGTCACAGAATAAGCAATATACACGCACCTCAGCAAGTCGTGCAAACTTCCTCTCAGGTATAACAGGTCGCCTCCACAGGTTGTTAATATTAATGTCGGTTGGAGGTGGAGACATAGGGCGCTCAAGATTATCGTCATAGCTGAGAGCTCGACGGGTCATCCCGACAGGGATGGACATCCCTCCGAGGAGTCCCTCTGAAGCACCTGGACCTGCTTCCAGGGCTGAGGCAAAAGAGCAAAGTACTCTGTCAACAACATCTGAACAAACAGCTACTTCAAAGAGCCACAATTTAATGCATTTAAAGAGAGGAACTGTTGTCATATCCTGTCTCTTAAAGTTATTAAAAATGAAAGTTAAAGTATGTTAAAACCCTTGACGAGCCTTCAAAAATTTCATTTTAGGCACTGCACTATAAAATAAACAGGCCTCTCTCCTTTACCTGGAAGGTCTCCAGGTCTGGACACCATGGCTACTAAATGAAGCGTTTCTGTTGGACCAAAAAGAGAAGACAGCCCGGACAAAACCAATCAGATGGGACTGGATCAAATCTACAGATGAAATTAAAGAAAGGAAAAAGTAACATATTAACCAAGCAATATTTGAGTTTAAGGCCAAAGAACCATCAAACAGCCTCAGAATAATAATTAAAAAGACTGCAATCTCTGGTATGACGTCCAACTGACCCTCTGCATTATTGTGCAAAGGACCACACAACATCACCAATTATAGAAAGACTGAAAAAATGGCTGAAATTCAAAGATCCCTGATATTTTTGGAAGAACATATTCACACCTAGGGCTGGCTGATAAATCAACAACTATTTATCAGAAAAAATAAATGCACAATATCAATGATAAACTTAATCTAATATTCCTAATCTAGCCTAGTACCTCTAAACAATCAGGTGTATGATGCTAAAATATCTGCATAACATGTATGTTCTGTGTTCTTCTGGGTCAATGAGCGCTACAGTTTCATCTACTGCACATACTCAATCACATGTGATGGCATACTGCATGATGAAATTTGTATGAGGGTCAAAGATTAGTAAATATTTAAAAATGACAATAAATTTGTTTTTGGGTGCTGCACTGTGATCCTTACATAGTCTTTTAAAGGAACACGCCACTATTTTTGAAAATAGGATCATTTTCCATCTCTCCTGGAGTTAAACAGTTGAGTTTTACCATTTAGAACCGTATCATTCGTCAAAATGCCAAAGAGTTTTGATATTTTACCTATTTAAAACTTGACTCTTCTGTAGTTACATCGTGTACCAAGACCAACGGAAAATGAAAAGTTGCAATTTTCTAGGACGATATGGCTAGGAACTATACTCTGTAATAATCGAGGAACTTTGCTGCCGTACTATGGGTGCAGCAGGCGCAATGATATTACACAGCACCTGAAAATAGTCCCCAGCTAGGTAACTTCCAATAAGCCTATTTTCAGGCGCTGCGTAATATCATCGAGATGCTAACGGTCTAATCAGATTCAATGATCTATGCTAAGCTGCAGCAAAAAGTGCTATGGCCAGATCCGAAGATCGGCTGAATGGATTAGAAAACGGTAAAACTCAACTGTTTAACTCTAGGGGAGTTGGAAAATGAGGCTATTTTCAAAAATAGTGGCGTGTTCCTTTAATGTCATCTAATGTTTCTTGTTCTAAATATACCTGACATAATTTTTTGATATACAAATTATTGTTACACTGAATTGCATTTTTGTTCTGGTAAGATCATGGTAAAAATGTATGATAGTCTTATTTTTTCTCAAAATTAAGTTTTTTCAATTAAACAGGACACATTCTAAGTACGGGTCAGAAAAAAAAAACCCCAAAACTTTATTAAATGGTTATTGTTTTGATGCTCAAAAACCACGTTTCATCTTTGACCTGTGAGCATCTCATATAAAGACACTCTAAATGAATTTCACCTCCAGAGCTGCTATGAATTCACTTTACAAGAATTTCACCATTTTATTTGATTAAAAATATTGACAAAAACATGCAAAGTCAACAACAATACTTCATAAGTAGTATTATTTTATCAGTACAATTTATTACAACATTACATTTATTATTATTATTAGTGTTGTTGTAGCTTGCATATTAATATAAAGAATATCATAAAAATATTTTAATTAAATGTTTTAATTTATACAGTAATACTTCTGTTGTACACACCTATTGACAAAAATAAAAATGCTATTTTTTTATGCACATTAATTCTATTTAAAAATTAAATTGTTCAAGTTTTAAGAATTAATTTCTTTAGACACCCTTTTTAATAAGAAATGTAATAAAACAAGAATCCAGAAGAAAGAAAAAAAGGAAATCGCAAGGTTTCATAGTTAGATTACTCTGTGGAGTTTACTTAAACTAGGTTAAGCTTGCATTCATTTCTGAGGTCTAACAAACATGTGGTATGCCTTTCCTTCTCCAAAAATGGTATGAACAAAACATGTCATGATAAATACAGATATTGAATGACAACGAAAAAAATATTGTAATCATTTTTGGCCCATTATCTCCCAACCCTATTCACACCATTTCTAAAACATCCCCATGTGGTGTCCACCATTTAGCCATATGTTCACTCTTACTAGGGCTGTGCAATATATCGAAATTATCAAAATATCGCAAAAGTACATATCGCAATATGCATATCGCTACGGCTTGCAATATTTGGGGCCATGAACAAAAGACGAAGAGAAAATCACTCACTGCTCTTACCTAAATAACTTATGTAGCTTAAATAAGAATCAGTGCATATTGAATTCATAGAATAAATACTAAGCAGTGTTGTATTTTTCCTTTTTAATATTCAGTTCCTAAACTACCGTTCACGTTCAGAGTTGTTGTACGGGTGCTTTCTTCTCACAAACAGTGAAACATGAATGCTAGATTATATTAGAATCAGAATGAGCTTTATTCACCACTTAAGTGTGCGCAAACACAATATTTGTGTGTTTACCAGTAGCTCTTATACATACATTACAAACCAAATACTGTATATGACAAGATAGTTATAGAAGTTCACAGAACTGACTCAGCAACAGCTGAGTAAAACAGTTTCATCTGAGCATGTGGCACTTTAAGCATTATCGTATCGCATATCGAATATCGCATTATTTAAAGAGTTATTGCATATCGCCAGCCAAACTCTTACCATGTCCATATAACGACAGCCTATTTAAGACCCCATTTACATCTTTAGTATGTAGTTAGCGGTGACAAATATGATTGCCTTTGTATAAATCTGTCTGCTAAATTAATAAATGTAGATCATGTGGAGGTAACTATGCAAGTATATCGGAGACATTATGCTATTTAAGCAATAATTTTTATAAACATTAATTTCAAGCTGGATGTATTTTATCTACATTTGACACAAGTGTGTTTTATTAAAGGGGTCATATGATGCATTTCAATTTTTCCTTTCTCTTTGAGTGTTACAAGCTCTTGGTGCATAAAGAAGATTTTTGAAGTTGCAAAGACTAAAGTCTCAAATCCAAAGAGATATTCTTTATCAAAGTTAAGACTCTGCCACACACCCCTAAAACGGCTCATTCTAACACGCCCCCACACATCTACCTCACTGTGTGGAAATATTTGCATAATGCCGCCCAAATGTTCACGCAAAGAAAGAAGGTGTGGTTTCAGTAGTGTAGTGTTAGTGTTGAAGCAGCCATGTCAGGGAGACGCTGTGTGTTTCTAGGCGAAAGCAAAAGCACTTTATTTGGCCTTCCGAAAGTAGATGCATTTAGGAATCTTTAAGATCACTTACAACAGAACAGCAATGCATTTTATGGACGACCGTTTCATGAACCTAGGAGAGGAGGTAATTCTGACTTTGCTTTGACAATCTAGCATTTCTGAATCAGCTACTGTTTTGTTATTAGTTTAAGTATTTGCTATTGACGGTTCAAATGCGGAGTTTTGCGCATCGTGCAATCCTGTTACACCAAATACACAAAATAATGATCTTCAAAAAAGCATCATATGACCCCTTTAAATTAAATGCGACCATCACTTACCAGCGAAGGGCGGCCAAAGCACCACTGCTAAAGCACAGACTGATCTTGCCGACAAGCTGAGGTTTGTTCAGACAGCATTGTGGGACACCAGGAAGAGCACAGCCAGTAAAAGAGCTGGAGAAGAACCAAAACAGCCATTAAAACACAAGGAAGTTTTGACTGACTGCCAGATAAACCAGTTGAGTGAAAAGATACCACATGCCATACAAACTACAAATGCATCTGAACACGGTCTACAATGTCACTAAAGTGTTATTGAAGTAATAATAAAAGAGTGAGCAGTAGTGTCGTGAGAATCAGTGCATGCTGGGAATGGGATTACACCAGCTGTCCGTGTGATGTTATGTAATGCTGCTCACTTTCCCATTAACGTTACTGTGTTACGTCAAAACACAACACACAACAGCTCGCTTTTGGTATAAAACATTATTTCACTTAGATGTTTAAGTAGAAAAGGAACAATGAATCTTTTACTGAATACTACCACATATTTGAACAAATACGACGACAATTTTTAAATGATATGAAATGAGCGGACTAGCTGTTCAATCCAGTTTCGGCGACCTGAAACCGGTTTGAAGGAGGGATGCGCTCGCGAATCAATAGTTTTTTACCTGCTGCAGTGTTCCCGCGCCTCCTCTACAGTATCTAACAGTCCAGCAGAGGCACTGAGGGCACTTGAAACCTGAATAAATTACATATCGCAGATGTTTGAGAAGTGTTAACCTTTGTATCTACCATAACTTCCCTTTCTTCTTTCAGGTTTAATGGCGGTTGGCAACTCATCTCAAAGGTGCATTACCGCCACCTACTAGATTGGAGTGTGGGTATTCGACTGACATCAAAGGAGAGGTGGAGAGAGAGAAAAAAAATCCCTATTAAATTATTTCACTTAACCCAGTGTTTTTCAAAAAATAACATTAATAATTTTTGTATTCTCCCAAATGCTTTCCCTAATAAATGCTCCAGTGTCATGCTTTGTTCATTCATTTGTGCCTTTAATTCTGCCCTATCGTCTTCATATTTTTTGCAGTCTAACAGTATATGCTTCACTGTCTCTAGTACATTACAATAAGTGCATAATCCAGTGGGATGTTTTCCTATTCTGTGCAATGTTGTATTTAAACCAGTGTGACCCATTCTAAGACGTGAGACTAACATCTGCTCCCTTGGGCTTCTGCCCTTCCTCATGCTTGTGACTACTTGATTTTGTATACTGTATAAATTACGTCCTGTATCCGCTGTGTTCCAATATTCCTGCCATATTTTAAGTGAATGTTGCTTTATGATGGTTTTGACCTCTGCTCTACTTATTGGTACGTGTTCTACTGTTTCATGCTTTGTAGAGTTTTTTTTGCTAGGCATATCACAACTCATTTCTTCCACACCTAACATGGGCAGGAACCCAAGGAAGAGACAGCCATTCCCTTAGTATGAAGGGTGAGAAGCAATGGAGTAGTTGATATATGAGTCGTTGTCTACATGACGCCGTCCCATATTGAATTCTGAATAATGCTGATAACGTCTGAGGCTATAACGACACTTGGGTCTGATTCTTTTCTTCCCCCACCCGAAGCCATAAAAGTGCTACTGAACTCCACAGTGTAAACTGACAGGTCGTCTGTTGTCCTCTTTTTGACTACTACTTCATCCCGAGGAATAAAAAGTGCAAAGTGAAGTGACATGTGGCCAAGTATGGTGACCCATACTTAGAATTAGTGCTCTGCATTTAATAATTCCTAAGTGCACACACACAGCAGTGACCACACACACACACCCGGAGCAGTGGGCAGCCATTATGCTGCGGCAAACCCGGGAGCAGTTGGGTTTCGGTGCCTTGCTCAAGGGCACCTCAGTCGTGCCATTGAAGGTGGAAGAGAGTGCTGTACACATTCACTCCCCCCACCTACAATCCCTGCCGGTACAAGACTCAAACCCGCAACCTTTGGGTTACGAGTCCGACTCTCTAACCATTAGGCCACGGCTTCACCAGTACGGCCTGTTTCCGGCTGCTCTGATCCATCCGTAAATATGAATAATTCCTCTTGATACTGCTCTACATAGTTTTGAACTATTATCCACTGTGGCATTATTTTTGAGTTTTCTTTTAGTATTTGTTATAAGCTTATATTTACAGATGGTTTTATAAATTTCCAGGGTGGCATCATTGATATTGCCACAGTGGGTCCTACTTGCAACTTATTGAGACCTGCATTTTGAGCCTTAGCATTCCCCACCCATCCAAAACTGTAAAAATTGCTTTTATTATGCTCTGCGCATTCTTGCAAGACAGTTTTTGTGGGGTGCACCATACTATGTCCTTATACGCCAACATGATCTTGACCCTCCTAATACATAGCGGCATCTCTCCTGCTTCCACCTGTAATGCAGTTACTGGTGGTGTTTTAAATGCTCTGGTACAAATCCGGAGTGCCTGTGCCTGCTCCACATCAAGCTTTTTAAGGTTAGATTCCGATGCTGACATATACGCTAAGCAACCATAGTCAGAGGCAGTTCTCATGAGAGCCTGATAAATGTTTATTAGCGATGCTCTACTCGCTCCCCAGTCTCGCCCTGATAGACATCTCAACACGTTGTTGATCTTCTTACACTTATTTCTGACCATTATCAATATGCTGACACCAAGTCAGCCTCTCATCAAAGAGAACTCCTAGAAACCTCACCACCTTAACCTGTTCCAAATCTTGTCCATACAATTTCAGTGGCACTACTTTGTGGCACTTAGAGAAGCATATAACTTGAGTTTTGGGGATTGAGAGTTTAAATCCCCATTTATAAGTCCATTGTTCAACTTTCTCTATTGCATTTGGCATTTTCTTTCTTAGATATTCTACATTTCGACCCCTAACCCAGAGTGCTCCATCGTCTGCATAAAGTGACTTACCTATATTTCCACTTACCTGATCAAAAATGTCATTTATCATAATATTGAACAGTATGGGGCTGCAAACACTACCTTACTTCCCTTTCTTCTTCTTCTGGCTTTTTATGGCGATTGGCAAACAAACAAAAGGTGCATTCCCACCACCTACTGAGCTGGAGATAACCTTCCCTTTTCTTGGGGCTGCAGCTATGTGAGATAGTTCACCCAAACATTGTTAATTATAGTTTACCCATCTTTGTGTGGTAGTAAACAGTCATAAAATCCACCCAACACTGAAGAAAACCATAAATCCTTGAAAAAAATGTAGGCTATATTTTATTCCACCTGCATGAATATCTATAGTTCTCACTTCAAAGACAGTCTTTCAATTCTGCCGTCTTTCTGGTATATTGATAAAAAGCGTTAGATTGTTTCTGCTCTTTCCGTGTCAACTCTCCTCATCCCCCTTTGTTTTTCTGTGGCAGGACAGGGATGACAACAGCTGTTATAAAAATGTTAATTTTAATTAGCAATACACAAACACAAACAATGGCACCAAACTCCACACAATTGGTGTGTGATTGTTCAATGATCAGTTTATTAGAAGCTTCAGTTTAGATTATTTATTTTAGCACATTAAAGTGTTTAAATCAAGAAAACAACACAAGGATCACAGTTTTATTTATTGCATTGTTGAATAGCCTATCTTTTAAATATTTAATGCTCTGTAAACTAGGGAACTGTTTTATGTTTTTATACCATAACTATGTGATTGCATAATTTTATAGAAATATATGCTCTTCGTTATTTTGTATATGCGTTATAATTTTTATTTCATGTGGTGTGTAACTAAGGTTTATGGGTGGGTGGGGACGTTATGAACCATTCAAGCTCATGTGATTAGAGAGAATAACCACCCCATCCCCCCTGTGTTAATCAACTGTGTCACACCCCCACCCTACACAACACCCTTCATTCGGGGAGCTATAGGGTTCCTATACTGTAAAAATCAAGAAACACTGTAAAAATGTTTAATGTGAAATTACAGTAGTTGCAGCTGTAGAGGACATTATGCTAAACCATAATGTTCATTAACTTTTTTCCATGGATCAATAACATTTTATAAATAATAGATTCCAAAAGTCATCAAGTTAATAGATTTTGTCTGGTCAACATTACAGCTAATGGAATAGACTACTAATTTTCTTAGAAGACTCATTGTCATTTTTAATATACTTGATGGAACAGGGGGATAAAACACACAGAATTCATACATAAAACACAGACATTTTATTAATTTAAAAAAGTGAAAATTTACAAGGTTGCTGAAAATTTACAAACAACAAAATTTCCTTTTCTCATATAGTGTAATATACCGTTTCTCTGAAATCATTACATACATAATAAGAATTTAAAGAAATGTCATATGCATAATAGAAAATAATTTACAAATTTGCATGCAACCATACTAATTAATCTTTTAACAGTAAGACGATCTTAAAATACTGAAACGCCAAATCAAAGCAGAGAGAACAGGATTTTCTGGGTGTGTACAAACAGTCTAACATGATAACACTGCAGTTCTACATTGGCCTTTTGCCATAGTTCTGAATATCAAAATGATGTAGGTCAGATCTGTTGTTGAACAACGGTGATTCCTAACCAGGACATTTAATCATTTATCCTCCAACCGGACTATCCAGTTCACTCTAAAGCTGATTTTTGTGCTTGCAAGCTGTTATACCATGCTCCATTTTATTTTAATTTGCAAAACAAGATCCAGAACACAAACACGATAGCCGTTTTCAACATGACTCATTTTGTCTTTGTTGTCAGAAGGTGGCAGTGAATTATTATAGCTTGCTTCCTTAGCCATTCTGTTGCGAAATACCTACCTCTATTAATGTGAATAAAGAAGCACTTGCTTGAGACATTATATAGAAATAACAGTTGGACATAATATCTCTGAACATATCCGTGGTGGAAATGCATCCTAATCCTAGTTAGATTGTTTGCTGAACCTGTTTCCCAAAAAAATCTTGGAAATGTCATCAGATGTTTGATAATATTACAAGGAAGCATGACATATTCATTCTGCATCACAGTAGCTGCCTAATATGCAAATTTGTTAAAACCTGGGTCTTCCCAGTCAAATATAGTTGTGGACACATGCAGTGAGATTCTTATCTGTGAATATTATGCATTGCTGTATCCTTTAAACTACATTGAGTTTCGCATATTAGAACTGCAATTTTGATGATGCTTTTTATTTTTTAAACCTCACCAAACAATGTTAAAGGCATCCAACAATCAGTGCATTTATTGATCACGACTGGACATTACTGGACTGACTCAGTCATTATTGACATTCACTGTATCTCTACACTATGGTGTGGTATCGACACGGCACCATCTATAGCAGGGATCCTCAAATCTGGACCACGAGATCCACTTTCCTGCAGAGTTTAGCTCTAACCCTAATCAAACACACCTGAGCATGTTAATCAATGCTAAACAATGTCTTTGGGATCATTACAAAATCACAGGCAGGTGAATTTGATCAGGGTTGGAGCTAAACTCTGCAGCGCATTGGCCCTCCAGGGCAAGATTTGAGGAACCCTGATCTACAGGGTCACAAATTTAAAAATACATAAAAAATGTATATGCATATAAACCTGAAGTGCAAAGTCATAACTCCACAATAATCCACGTTACACTACGTGATATTCAACCTCACTGGAAAGAGATTTTCGCAGGCGTAGATTACTTCTCGGCAATGGCGGGCAGCATGCATGCGCGAATGCGGGCTTCCTTCCATGCGCTGCGGCATTCTGAGATCCAGTGGGACACTATAGTCTGTTTGTCCATGCAACGACTGCTCTTTCCCCTCCAACCAGCAGGGGTGCCGTCGAGCTTGTTGGGAGTGCAACTGCGTGCAGCCAGGCTACCTTCATCCAGCTTCTTTCTGCTGAGCGGCGACCGCTGCAGGACCGTCACCGCAGGGACCGTCTCAGGCAGACAAAGCTCTGGGCAGCTGCTTTTCCGCTGGACATCAGGTGTCGAGGAACAGCATGGGAAGGTGTCGCTGCGTGGTCGGCGCGGGGGAATGCTGCCCCTTCTGGTGGAGTGCGCTAGTACACCTCTGTGGCTGTAGAGGTACTCCAGCGGATCTGCGGGGCCTGGGATGTCAGCTCTGCATCCGTTGTCCTCCTCTGGGGCAGCCTGGGCCTGCAGCGGTTCTGATGGAGCAGATCTGGTGGTCTCTTTCTCTTTATGGGCTTGTTCAACAGTCTGGTCGCTGCTTGTGGAGGTGTGGGGCTGCGGAGGCTGCAGATGCTGTCGCAGGCGTTGCAGTCGTAGGCAGGGCTTTGGAGAATCCAAAGGGCCGATGGAGAGGATGTCACAATCGGGCTCATGCAGAGGAAAGGTGGGCCGGGCCAGATGGCAGATAGAAAGGAAGTAGTCTTGTGTGGTGGTGTGCTGGCTGTTGGTCTGGTTCAGGTCCTGCACCAGCTCTTCATAGCCCTCCCTGATGGTGGGAAGGCCGCGTTTAGCCAGTAATCTGGACCTGGGACGCATGACTGTAAAAGGGGAAATAGTGTGCCATTAAATAGATATGTAAATGATGAGAAAGAAAAATCATACCTAAGGTTTCTTGATAATTATTTTCAATAAGAGCCCTTTAGTTAACATTAACTATACAATGAGCAATACATTTTCTAAAGTATTAATTAACATTAGTTAGAAAACAATGTTAGTTCACATTAGCTCAAGTCCATTAAATTGTATTAACAGATACGACTTTTGACTTAATAATGTATTAGTAAATGTTAAAATTAATAAATGCTTTAGAAGTATTGTTAGGTCATGTTAACTAACATAGTTAACTAATATTAGCAAATGAAACCTTATTGCAAAGTGTTTCAGATTCTTAAATACATCAGTTGTTTAAGCAATGAGATTAAATGGAGAGTAAAATGGAGAGTGGTCTTAAAAATGTCTTAAAATGTGACCTCACATTAAGTCTCTTGATTATCAGACCTTTCTCCCTAGAAACAGAAAGGTTTTGTCCTTTTCATCTCAGCCCCTTAAAAATCAGCAATTAACTTGTTCAAAACATTTTTTGTTACATTAAGTGTTATTCTTTCCTCAAATCAATTGCAGACCAGTCATAGGCAGCATACGCATACAGCAGCAATATTCAGCACGGAGCGCTGCCTCCACATATCGTGTCGTAGACCACTTCTCATCTCTCTGAAAACTGTTCCATTGAAATCACAAATAATATGCAACAAATACACCACCATTACCATCACAGTACTGCTGACAAAAAGAACAGATGCAATTTATTAAAGTAATATTTAAAAAATTACAATACTTTAATTTTTAAATAAATATTATATAATATTGTTAATTATCATAATTTGCTATAAATTATTATTCATATATGTGATATGCTTAAGAATGGAATCACTCATGATATGTTAACTCAAATATTCCTCACCAAATTCAAGATCAAATGGTCTGGTCTATGGTATTAACATTACTATTATATATCCTCTTACTGTTTCTATTTCTCTTCAGGCATTTTAGACAATTTAAGTAGATTCATGAAACATAACTGAAACGCCATTCATTCTCCTGATCTAGGAAAGCGCAACCTCCGAACAAAACTCCAGGGAACCGTAACAACACATATATTTGCAATTCGCAACCAGGATACAAAATTAATTGGTAACACTTTACCCATTAGTTAACACTAGTTAATGCATTAACTAACAATGAGCATTACATTTGTTACAGTATTTGTCTTTTTAAACATTAGTTAACAAAAATACAACGCCTAATTGTTCATGTTAACTTGGGTCCAATGAATAATATTAAAAATACAAATTTTAATTTTAAGAATGCACTAGTAAATGTTGAAATTAACATCATCTAAAATTAATAAATGCATTAAAACTGTTGTAAATTGTTAGCTCATGTTAACTAATGTAGTTAACTAATGTTAACAAATTGTAATGTTAACCTAATTATAAATTGTTACCAACAGACGCCAGAATACATATACTTTAACTCACAGACCTCTAATCTTCTTTTGTTGGCTTTGACATTAATGACCCACATTATTGCTCCATTCATAATTAAACAGCATAATTTTTGGAGTTGTTATTACCTGCCCGATCATTCCTTATTGATGCACTGTACAGTAAATGCCAAAAATCAATGTATATAATGGGAGGGATTGGTTACAGGAATACGTGCAAGCCCAGTCTCCATGGCAACGCCTCTTCCCATCACATCCCAGGCTGTGCTCAATTTCAAGCGAGTGAAAGCACCGACACCACCCAACCACACACACACACACACACACACACACACACACACACGCACACGGACACGCACACACACACACACACACACACCATGAACCAGCTCCTCCCTACGCCCCCACCGCCCCATGCCCAAATCATCTGAACACCCCTCTTTATTGTGGCAGACCAATGTATACAAACCAGCACCGATTCCCACCCTTCCCTACCTGATTCTTGCCACCTAAACCTGTTTGGATTTTCCCAGCCCTTGAATGCTCGTATGCCAATCTATGAAGGGAAAAAACACAATATACTTCAAGATCAAAGCAGGTCTGTCTAACACAACCCATTATGACGGACATCTGGCGTGGATGGCCATTTCTGACAACAATTGATGACATTCAAAGAATCTCTGGCCTTAATCCTCATGAATCAGAACCTAAAATATATTCATAATCTATTCTGAAAATAAAATTGGAACTGTGTTATATGTGAAGACCTGACATATGATGTAATCATCGTTCTGGTTTCTATTGAGGCCAGCGGTTTGTGTCGTGTCCCACCTGAGCGGGGTCTCTCCGTCTGCCTGGCTTTGCTGTTGTTCTCTTCTTCCTCCACTCCTCTTGTCTTGTCTCCTCTTCCTTGGTGCTTCCTCCGCTCCCTGCCTCAGCTCAGAGCCTCCAACTGCTGCTACACACACAAAAAAATAATGATTTTCTCCCCCGTCTCCCTCCCTCTCTCTTTCTCTCTTCTTGCCTGTTTGCTTGCTCGCCCTCTGCCGTGCGCCTCACTCTCTCTCTCTCCTCCCTTGGTCAGTGCTAAAAATAGCACCTTCATTCCCATCCCTGTGACTGTAAAGAATCATTTGCAAAATGGATTTTAGTGGTGGGGAGAAAGAAAGAGGAAAGGGGAAGAAGTTGGTATGACAGTGTAAGGAAAAAGAGACAAGAGAAAAACACCCCCCAGATCTGTTATCATTTTCTGTGATTGATAGATAATAAACAGAATGAGATTGACACACTGATTAAATAAGTCTCAAAGTTAAGAACTCGATGGATATTGTTATTAAAAAATACATTTGTTAGCATTCTGTTTTCATTCCTGAAATCAAATCAGCAGTTTTATCGTTCATATATAATTTTTCCGGTAACCTGCATTGCTCTCTCATGGTTTTATTTATTTATTTATTTTTAATAAGGAAATAAGTAAGTCAATTTATCACTAATTTTAGAGATATAACTCAATTTTTTGACCTTGGTTTACTGAATGTTGTTCTTATCTTAAGTGAAGAGAGTTGTTTGTACAGCTATATATAGCTCCATCTGCAGGTATGGCCCTCAAAGACCTTTTATCATGTTCACATTGCTGTCATTCAGTGGAAAGGGCAGTAAACTTGTAAGTGTCAATATAACAAACAACGCCACAGTACACATATGGTGCCTCAAATGTTTACAAGTGCGTATAGACTGAAAAACTCAACATATTCCATAGTAGTCTTTCTCAAGCCAAACTGACTGTATTTTCCTAGTAAATGCATATGCCTGTGAACCTACTGGATACACAGATTGAAATGACAAATTTATTGCGCCAAGTCATTTACCTGTTATTGTAGATTGTTGTTCTGTATATTCCACGTTCGTTGGGTGAACTGTTGCTGTTATAGGATGATGCTGTCAACATAGACTTCATAAGAGGCAGACTGTCCTGTTTAAGCCACAAACATCATGTTCACTCTTAAAAAAATGTTTGTCTGACAAGGAAGGGTGTGAGAAAAAGAGAGAGGGAGTGAAAGGGAGGGACGTGTCAAGAGGGAGGAAGTTGTTTCGAAGGTGGAGCAGTTTGGAAATCAGCACATTTACAGACCAGCCCTGTTAAATACTATATAATCCATTGCATTTATCTGACTTCTGGTCAGAGGTCAAATGAGAAGCTTTTCAGTCTGCTTGAATAAATTCACAGCACTCATGGCAGTGTTATTTTAGTATCATTGTGATACTATTAATATTTTGAATATATTTTTAGTTTAGTTTTTATGTTTTCAGTTTTCATTTTAAATTCAGTTAAAGTTTGAGTAATTTTGTTGTGTGGTTTTGTAATTTGTATTATTTATTTATCTGTTAACTATAATAACTCTGATCTCTATGAACGCATGCAATGCCCTCTTAAAGGGATACTCCACTCAAAAATGAAAATTCTCTACTCACCCTCATACCATCCTACATGTATATGACTTTCTTTCTTCAGATAAACACAAACAAAGACTTTTAGAAAAATTATCCATCTCTGAGTCCATATATGCAAGTGTACAAGTTAACATGAAAGTAATCGATAAATCCACAGTTGATGAATCCTCTGAAGTGAAATAATAGGTGTAAGAAAAAATACTAATATTTAAAATTGTTTTAACTAAAGCCATCACCTCAGCCCAAAAACCTAATATTTTCTAAAAATCTTTGTGTTCATCTGAAGAAAGAAAGTCCATCTGGGGTGGTGTGAAAGTGAGTAAAGGATAAGAGAATTTTCATTTTCAGGTGGATTATCCCTTTAACCACCTATACTTTTAATTAATTACATTAATAAAGAAGTAGTGTTCAAACTGACTGCTTTCATAAACACAGAAAATCAAAACTTCATTGAAAACCGATGCCACTGGAAATCAGTGCCTCAAAAAAGACACCAACAGACAATGTTTTAGAGGAAGGTGAGTGAAATACAGATGAAAAGTCACATGAGTGGAGGCAGTGCTGTAATTGGCTGATCAATGCAATAATTCACACCAATTAGCAACTGCTCACAAATAATATGGTCTAAATTGGGCAAACCAATTCAGTTAAAAATGTACCCATTCGGAAATCACTACTCTAGGTCTTGTCCGCATCAAAATGTACTTGAAATGACTTGAAATAATGATCTGTGATCTGTTTCATGACTTGAAATAATAATCTGTTTTTTTTAGTGAACACTCAGCTCAGTTAAATTAAAACTGCGCCTTCGTGCCTGTGACCACTTGTAAGTGTTTATGTGTGTGAGTATATCCAGAGGCTGTTTTGGAGGATATGAAATGAAAGACAAAAAGAGGAAGATGAGAGAAGGAGAATTAGAAAATGATAAACCCAATAACAAGAATAATAGTCAGAAAGACAAATGTACAGAATCTTCTTGCTAGGTAGGTCGACCTGAGTCAAATGAAAGAAGGACAAAATGAATGACAAGGGAATACAGTAGAAATATGGAGCTTTAAAATAAAGACTGTAATAGCACAGGCAGTGAGTGCAGAAAACCATGGCAACATGTGTGCAAATCATGCTAGGAATGAGCTGTGTTGCTCTCAATGAACTGCAGTCACACCGAGCTGATTTATTCTCATACTCATCTAGCCATCTCGGGCTGACAGCAACTCAGCACTAAAGAGACTCACACGTTCCTTTTATTTCCAGCACAGAACTGAATCACGTATGATGATTGCTCCCATTTGCTCCAAGAGGCCAAGATCAGATTTAAAGCTAATTCATGTCATTTTCACTTTTAATATACTGTCTGCTTAATATGCAGTGACAACTGTAAAATATAATTTTTTGTAGGTTATACAAAGCATCACCATAGCGCTATTAAAACATTACAGATGTATGAACATTGGGCCAACCGTGAGTTTAGGGGCGGGACTAACTGTTTATTTGACTAATAATAAACATGGGAAATAGGAAACCTGTTTGAAACTGTCTGCTATTTCTTTTGGTGTCGCTAGTGGCTCAGAAATCTCCTCTTTGCACTTATTTTTGCTTTCTGAGCAAATTGGTGAACAGATTCACATTGTTTACCACCAATAAAATGTATTTTAGTTTTACAAAACAAATTATATAACAGTTCTTTCCTAGAAGAAAGTGTTTAAATGAATAATGTGTCATGTAATGTTATTAATGATCTGTTTGACCATAATAACATACCTATATCATATCAAACACAAGCCCTTGATTCTTGAAATGGAGAGTTACCGGTATTTATTTTAATAATCACAAACTATTATGAACAATCTCTCAAAACAAACTTTGCAATAACCCATGTGTGATTACTATATGCATGGGGGGGGGGGGGGGGGGGGGGTGGGGGGGGGGGGGGGGGGGGGGGGGGGGGGGGTTGGTTGTATGACTTAGCTTACCAATAGTTTTTAAATGACTGTTTTTCAAATATAAGCCTGAATTTTAGATTTTATTTAAAGAAAGTACTTAGTTTGTACATAAGTGCATGTCCGAAAAAGAAAATCACTGTTTTGGCTCTGTGTTTGCAATTGCAAAGCATTATTTATTTTAACTTATATGTCAGACTCTGTTCGGTGTTTCGTGTGTGTTTTGCTCCCCCACATGCTCCAGGTTATGTCCATGCCCATATTTGGTCCTTCCTGTTTCCTGTTACTATTATGTTTATTGATCATAGGTAAGGTGTTTCTCATCTTCCCCTCATCATGTCTTGTGTAGCTATTTAAGGTGTTTCCTGCTTTGAGTTCTCTGTCCGGTTTTGAACGTCAATCCTCGTGTCCTACATGTGATTCCTGTGATGTCAATAAAGACGGTTAATCCTGATTCTCCAGCTTTTTTTTTTTTTTTTGTTCTCCTCGTTCCTCGCTCTTCACCATAGGTGCACCGTGACAGAAAACCGGACCGATACAGAACAGAGAGCGGACCCCTTCTCCCTCCCCTATTTGTTTTCCGTTTTGAAAAGTACGGTGGCCGTGAAGTGCAAAGCAAATCACAATTCTGGAAACAAAATAACAAATTACAAACGCAAATGCACGTCTAAAAAACAAAATAACAATTCAGAAAAAACAACAACAATTCAGAAAACATTATAACAAATCAGAAAACACAAGGACAAATCTGAACAAATTAACATGTCAGAAAACACAACGACAAATCAGACAATCCGGAAAAGGTATGTATAGTTTGAGACAATTACTCACTGCTGACTGGACGAGACATATGTCAATCAACGTATACAGGAAGAACCACCTGAAGAACAGCAGAGTCGTGGTAGAAAATTCGTAGATGGTATTAAAATAGCTCAGTTTAAATGTATTGTATCAATTGCCCTTACTATGGAATAAAAAATACTGAGTGTATATTTACATTTAGTTAAAAGTGGCAGTAGATCATCAGCTCCAGTGGCGCAGATGGTTAAGTGCTTGGCCTTGGCTTTTTGCCGCGATCGACCCGGGTTCGACCCCGCCTTTTACCAAACTTTTTTTCCCTCCCTTTTCAAATCTCGTATCACATCGAAAAGGCATTTATTTTCAATAAAAAAAGAAGGAAATAATAAAAAAGTTGAAAATAAAGTATCGGGTGGGTGTAGGGAGTGTAGGTAGGGCTTTAAAATTTACACTCAATAAGTTATTATTGCATATGGTTTTATAATGTACTACAATACTGAAGTGCAGATAATTGCCACTATTTGCAACAAGTAGTATGCTTGATAGTAGAAATCCTGCTATTTTCACTTAGTGTAAATAGAATTTGCACTGTGTAAAATAGCATATTGCTAAAAATACTGCAATTTTCACTTAGTGTAAATAGAATCCATTGCTAATACGAGATTTGAAAAGGGAGGAAAAAAAAGCTCGGCAAAAGGCGGGATTGAATCCGGGTCGATCACGTCAAAAAGCCAAGGGCAAGTGTTTATCCATCTGCACCACTGTAGCTGATGTTTCATAGCCACGTTTTACTAAATGTAAATATACACTCCATATTTTTTATTCAATAGAATGGGCAATTCATACAATACATTTAAACTGAGCTACTTTAATACCATCTGTGTGTCTGCACATTACCATTAAACCTTCGATGGTTGAGCTTTTCCAGACTGTTGAAAGACTCTGGCAGGCCGACGTCCTACCCATCAGGTCAGAGGGTCTGGTTACACGCTCAAAACAAGATGAAGAAGCCATTAACCTTCTACAGACTCAGACCACCAGAGTACTGGTTGATGGAGTCAGCCGATATGCTACCCCACTCCTTCGCAAGAAAGACATGCCTCTTATTCAGGCTCCTAAAGAGGCAGTGCTGTCCAACTTAAGAAGCACAGAAAAGCGACTGGAAAGGGACCCCATCAAAACAGCTGCATACAAGGAAGAAATAAAGAAGCTAGAAGTCTCTTACTATGCACGCAAACTTCCTCCTGAAGAAGTCGACGTTGGGGGTGAGTCATGGTTCATTCCTCACCATATGGTTCAACATAACGGAAAGAACCGTGTGGTTTTTAACTGTTCGTTCCAGTTCAGAGGCCACAGCTTGAATGGCTACTTACTGCCAGGACCTACACTAGGCCCCTCCTTATTGGGCGTCCTGTTACGTTTTCGTGAGCATACAGTGGCGGTGAGTGGAGATATTAAGGGGATGTTTCATCAAGTCTGCCTCCTTCCTAAAGATAAACATCTCCTCTACTTTGTGTGGTGGGACTTGGATAGAACCAAACCTCCTGATGTCTACGAGTGGCAGGTGTTGCACTTTGGCACCACTTGTAGTCCATGTTGTGCCATTTACGCCCTTCAACGGCACATCATGGACCATAGCAATTCTGGTGATGATGTCAGAGCCACGGTAGAGAGAAACTTCTACGTAGACAACTGCTTGCAGAACCTACCGTCACCCGAAAAAGCGAAACAACTTGTGGATAAACTCCGCCAACACCTGGCCAGTGGTGGTTTCGATATTCGTCAATGGGCAAGTAATGTTCCCAGTGTGGTTGAGCACCTGCCATCAGATGCACGATCGAACAGCACAGAGCTGTGGCAGTCACAAGATCGGACTGACATTCAGGAATCCACCCTGGGTTTAAGATGGTACTGCCAATTAGACACCCTTACGTATAAACCTCGCCAAGTGACACCTGGACCACGTACCCTTCGTTACATTTACAGGGTTCTTGCAACTCAGTATGACCCCCTTGGTTTCATTCTCCCATTTACCACACGTGCTAAAGTCTTAGTACAAAGGTTGTGGGATAAGCAGAGGGAATGGATGATCCCAACCTACCAGATGACCTCTTGAAATCCTGGAATGACTGGGAAGAAGAACTCCCTGCACTGGCCAACATCTCCCTGCCTCGCTGTTTCGTCCATTTAGGCACTGACCAGTACCAGGTCACCAGGCAGATACACATCTTCTGCGATGCATCTGAGCAGGCTTATGGGTCTGTCTCATATCTGCGCACAGAAAATGCCAGAGTCAAGTCCAGATTGCCTTTATCATGACCAGGTCCAGAGTTGCTCCTAAGCGGCGACATACCATCCCTCGATTGGAGTTATGTGCAGCCCTGAACGGTGTTCAGCAAGCTAAACTCCTTGAGACTGAGCTTACTGTGGCAATCAACAGAGTGGTCCTGTGGACAGATTCCACAACAGTACTCTCTTGGATAACATCTGAATCATGCAGATTCAAAGTATTCGTCGGAACAAGGATAGCTGAGATCCAAGACCTTACTGCAAGGTGTACCTGGCGGTACGTGGACTCTGTTAGGAATCCAGCGGATGACCTTACCCGAGGTAAAACCCTCAAAGACCTGTCAGTGACCAACAGATGGAGCCAAGGACCATCATTCCTCCTTGAACCCGAGTCAGCATGGCCGACAACTCCTACTATACAACCCCCTCAAGACCAAGCAGAACAATGCAAGGGAATTTTTTGTGGCATTTCAACAGAAGTTACTGTCCCAAACATTCCTGAACCTGATACCTACAGCTCGTGGAAGCAGCTAGTAGAGGCCACAGTCCAGAATCTTAAAGGACTGGAACAGCCATTAGCTTCAGATTATCTAGCTGCAGAATCGCTAATTCTACAGAAATGCCAGATTGATAGTTTCCCTGAAGAGTACAGATTACTCAAAGCTGGGAAGCCTGTACAGTCAACCAGTCAGCTACTCACCCTTGCACCAGAATTCGACGAGTCCCATCAGCTCATCAGAGTTGGTGGCCGTCTGCGTAGGGCGGAAGGACTGGAGTTATCAGCAATCCACCCCATAATTCTACATCCTCATCATTTCAGCACTAAATTGCTGATCCAGGACTATGATAACAAGCTCTGCCACCCAGGACCAGAGCGAGTTTTCGTGGAAATGAGGAGGAATTTCTGGATATTAAGAGGACGTGAAGCTATCCGTAAGCATCAACATCTATGCAGAGACTGTCAAAGGTGGAAGAACAAGCCGATTATTCGTAAAATGGCAGATCAACCGCCCGCCCGCTTGAGACTCCATAAACCACCATTCTACAGTACTGGCATGGACTGTTTCGGGCCATTCGAAATTAAGATCGGCAGACACAGTGAGAAAAGGTGGGGGATAATCTTTAAGTGCCTCACCACAAGAAGTGTTCATCTAGATCTTCTCACTTCAATCGATACAGACTCATTCCTGATGGCCTTAAGGAGGTTTGTAGCTCGGCGTGGCACACCATTCGAGTTAATATCAGACCAGGGCACCAATTTTCGTGGCGGAGAACGAGATATGCAAGAAGCCTTTTCAGCCCTCAGCCCTCAGCTACAACAGCAGCTGGCCAAACAGAAAATATCCTTCCGCTTTAACCCACCAAATGCTCCACACTTTGGTGGGGCTTGGGAAAGAGAGATTCGGTCAGTGAAGAATGCCCTGCGCACCACCATTGGCTCACAAGTAGTGACCAAAGAGGTCCTTCTGACAGTTCTCATTGAAGTGGAAGGTATACTCAACAGTAAACCACTAGGATACACCTCAAGCAACGTAGCTGACATTGATCCTGTAACACCTAACTACTTGCTCATGGGGCGGCCAGATAGTTCCTTACCCCCTGTAGTCTATGCAGCGACTGAGCTCATGGGGCGGCGGCGGTGGAGGCAAAGTCAGGTACTGGGTGATCATTTTTGGTCAAGCTTCATCCGCAACTATTTACGTACACTACAGTCTCGTTCCAAGTGGCATTCTGATGAAAGTAACATTTCCACTGGAGGGATAGTGATGCTTGTAGACCCACAGGTTCCTTGTGGCTAGTGGGCAAGGTTGTGAAAACCTTCCCTGGTTCAAATGGCCAGATCAGAGCAGCAGAGATCAAAATGAATGATAAGATCTAAACCCGACCTGTTGCTCGTTTGAGCCCACTTCCTGCTTTCTCAGACAAGGATGTACCTGTTAAAGACTCAGCCCCCACAAACTGATTAAGCCTACTAAGGGGCAAATATGCTCAGCATATTTGGGGGCGGCAGTGATAAGAAGTCACAGCCAATAAGAGTGCTTGTTATTGTGTGACGTCAGTCAATGATCGCTCACTGAAGAGAAGGGAGCATCAAGTGTTCTGAGGCTGAACAAGAACGATAATTTTCCATAAGGTGGACATTTTGTGAGTAATTGAAACAATGTGAGTGTGCTTTGATATACTTTACTAGGAGATTCTTTATTTCTTTTGTCAAGTGACGGTATAATTGTATTAGTACATTATCGCTAGTTTGTTTACTCACTGGAGCAGCGATAGCAATTCGCGTGTACAAGTTCATCTGCTGTATTGCCTTCTTAACAAGTTTAATTATTCAGTTCATATATTTAAGTGATGTTTATAGGTACTAAATTCATAGTATTGAATATTGTATATATTGTGGACTGTTAATTACATGCCATTATGCATATTTACCGTTCTACTTAATGACGCAGCAAAATATAATGACCTTTCACCTACTTCTATCTGTGAGCGTCATGTGCCACCTAGCGGCATTACACAGTACTACAATTATGTTTAATTGCAGTACATGTTAAATACTTGAAGAATATGATTATTTATTATTGTTTCTTGCCTATTATGTCGATTTATTGTTATTACTGTCTACTGATTGTTATCTCTGTTAATTCCTTGTTAATTTCAGACCACATCTATACAAATGTCCACAACCTGTGCCTAAACAAGAAATGCCCTGTTGTCTGACTGTGTTGTCAATTGCTGTCAATAGCTGTTAATTCTCAATCACTTATTAAAATCTGTAACTGAATTCTGCCTCCGGTGTCCTTACCGACACACCAGTGCGAACACAAACCCACTTGAACTGGTGCACATTCAATCTAAGTAACCTTTTCCACATACCATCTCCTAACTTTCTACCACGACTCTGCTGTTCTTTGGCTGGTTCTTCCTGTATACGTTGATTGACAGATGTCTCGTCCAGTCAGCGGTGAGTAATCCCAAACCAATGGCACTGTCTCAAACTATACCTACCTTTCCGGTTTGTCTGAATGTCGTTTTGTTTTCCTGAACTTTGACTTTGTTTTTCAGGATTTGTTGTGTGTTTTCTGACTTGTTATTTTGTTTTCGAATTTGTCATTGTTTTCTGACTTGTTATAATGTTTTCTGAATTTTTTGTTGTGTTTTCTGAATTGTTATTTGTTTTTTAGACTTGCATTTGCGTGTGTAATTTGTTATTTTGTTTTCAGAAATGTGATCTGCTTTGCACTTCTCGGCCACCATAGGAACATCTCTGTGTTTGTTTCATGTTTGTTTCTTTTCCCCCGCGATCATGGAAATCGCCGCTCGTTTCTCCGCCTTAGCCCGCAGAGATCTCCCCTTCTTCGAGTACACCTGGGAATTCTACAGGCTCGCCGTGGCAGCGGCATTGGATGACTCCACCATCAATTCTCTGTTCTGGCTCAGGGCCAACTACCATCACCCCGTGGACCTCCCAGACACCAAAGGACTATGCTGGAGGGAAAGGATCTACCGGTGTCTGGGGAGTGTCTGGGCCAGAGCCAGAACCAGCTCTCATCCACCACCCGCCGCTCAAAGTCAAGCCCGCCGGCGGTTCCTCAGTCTAGCCCGCCGGCTGCGGCTCACTCAAGCCTGCTGATCACGCCTTTCACCCCGAACCTAAAAGGGGTATCTAAGGAGGAGAAGGTGGTCGGCTCCAGCCCCAGAGCTCGCTCAAGTGTCGGCTCCAGCCCCTAAGTTCCCTACTGGGCAAGCTCCTCGGAAGCGCCTTGCTGTGCCTGCTCCTCCAAAACACCCTCCAGTGCCAGCTCCTCGTAAGCTCCTTCCCAGTTCCCGAATCCAGCTCAGAGTGGGCTCCTGTCCCTGAGTTTAGCCCACGGAGGGCTCCAGTCCCAGAGTTTAGCCCAGAGAGGGCTCCAGTCCCCTAGTTTAGCCCAGAGATGGCTCCAGTCCCCTAGTTTAGCCCAGAGATGGCTCCAGTCCCCTAGTTTAGCCCAGAGATGGCTCCAGTCCCCAAGTCTAGCCCAGAAAGGGCTCCAGTCCCCAAGTCAAACCCAGGGAGGGCCACAGTTCCCGAGTCAAGCCCAAGGAGCTCCCGTCTGTTTCACGCCATGCCCCTGATTTCCCTTTCCACCAATGTCTTCCTGAACTGTATGCTCTGCCATGGCCTCCTGAACTGTCTGCTCCGCCATGGCCCTCTGAACTGTCTGCTCTGCCATGGCCCCTGAGCTCCCTGTGTCGCCATGGCACCTTGGACTGCCTGATCTGCCCTGGAGGTATTCCCCATGTTCCAGTCCTGCACCAGCCTCCAGGGCACCCACCCCAGTAATGTCAGACTCTGTTCCGTGTCTCTGTGTTTTCTTCCCCCACGTGCTTCAGGTTATGATCCCATGCCCATATTTGGTCCTTCTGCCTGTTTCCTGTTCCTATTGTTGTTTATTTGCTCCCGTGTGTTCTCGTCTTCCTCCCCTCGTCATGTCTTGTGTATTTAGGGTTATTTCCTGTTTTGATTTCTCTTCCGGTTTTGACCGTTGACCCATGTCCTATGGTGATTTCCTGGATTTCAATAAAGACTGTATAATCCTGATTCTCTCCCTTTTTTCCTCGCTCCCTTTAGTCCTTCCTCCTCCCGTAGGCCCGCCACCGTGGGGGACCAGTGACGTACAAGTTTCTCATATTTATCAAATAAATAATAAAGCAACCCTATATATATATATATATATACTATATATATTATATATATATCTATACAAATAAAGCATAGCTTGTGAACTAGTTCTCCAGATATCATAAAATAAATAATAAATCAATCCTATCAATAAATGTTAACCTAAGTACTAAGATTTCATCTATGAGCAGGTTTGTTTGTTTGTTTATATTTTTATTTTTGTCGATTTGCCACAGTGGTTTAGAATAAAATATGAATCAGCGGCTGTGCAAATAAACAGAACACAGCAGGGCATTAATGTGTAGCGTGAACTGGAAAGTCTGGTTAATGAGTAACTGTGCACGTCTTCTTTAGCACATGTAACCTGTTTATCACGTGCAGGCTAGCGACCCACTGAGATCCTTTGAGAAGATGACCTTTATCATTCACCCTCAGCATTGATAGCCTGTTTGTTACTAAAGATTTTTTGCTAGACACAATACCTTCATCGTCCTTCTGTTCGTGACTGCTGCATCATCTCCATCACTTTAATAAATGAAGCGTGCGGCATGTGATCTGGCATCAAAGGCTTTGATGGAGCTACATATGGCAAGCCAAAAATGGCTTAGCCTACTTTGATATTTTGCTAGTTATTTAACTGTTGAATAAATAATTAGCTGTGTCTCAAAAACGTACCTACTTAGCTGACTATATAGAATATTTTAGGGCTTTGGTGTTTGTTCACTAGTTTTGAGACATTGTATTTGGTTTTTTATGTACAGGTGTCACTTTCACTGGTTGTCTTAAGGCCGGGACACACCAAGCCGACTTCAAAGAACTAGCGGCGACGAAAGCCGATGGTGTTATCACCTCATGTTGGCAGCGTCGGACCTAAAAGCTGCACTCGAACACACCTCACAGACTACAGCCGACGGCAAACTAACACATGTGTTCTGCGCATGCGTGAGAGGAATTAACCGTCTATATCAGCAGCTATCAATAGTATATATTCGTCATTCAAAAGGAGAAACCGAAACAAAGATATATGAGATAAACGCAGATATACAAAATGTAAACAAAGCACTTGCTTACCACTTTGAATATCAGTAACGTTGATAACTTTAATTATTGTAAGCGGCTCATGTTGTTATGAAAACATTTGCGTATTAGAATGATTGGGAAAGATCACGTAACATTTTGTCTGTACCGCCTTCATTTACGTGCTTGTTTTCATCACTTTCGCTTTAATTCTCGGGCACTGACTCGTTTGCTAAATTGAACATCCAATCAGAGCTCTCACTCATGCCGACGGTCCTGACAGCCTTAACGCCCGATTCAATATGTTGAATCAGGCAAACTGCCGCCGACGTGAGCCCGACGAGAGCCGAAGAGTAGAACACACCAAGCCGACGATCGGCCATTGGCCAACGTTGTTTGGTGTGGAACGGCCTCTGTCAGGGGAGAATCGAGATGTGAAAGTAAACGTCTTTCAGGTCAACCGCTGAAAGATGTTTACTTTCACATCTCGATTCTCCCTTGACACAGGCCGTTCCTATGGTTTGCGGCCTTTAACAGCAACTGTTAAGCTTCTCTGTAATTTTTCTCATGGAATATCTAACTTCTAGTCATATGTTCAATTATGTTTAGTGTAGTTTTTTACTTACAGATCATATATCTATAGATTGAAATCTTTAGAACCTATAGAATTGAATCAGACGTTCAGGATAAATATTCTTTAGAAATCTATGCAGCCAATAGCCAGAACACGTTAGTTCCTTATCTGTCAGTCACTATGAGTTATGTCGTGACGACATTTGGGGTCCTACCTGGGAGCCCCAATCACCTCTGAGTTTAAGAAAAAAGGCCAATGAAAATTTGTGAGTGGATTTTGCATGCCAAGCCACTCCCCCTACATACGGGTAAATAAGATGGCAGTGTTCATCCACTCATTCAGATTTTTGCTTCTGAGCAGAGTGGGTGAGAACGCAGTTCACAGCCATTCACCTCGCCTGCTCTTCTGGTTTTGGCGTAACGGTGCAACAGCGGTGTACCCCTTCACTCAGCGGTGATTCATTTCACAAAAGAGCAATTTCCTAAAAGAGCAAATCACAGATGGTCTGTCTTTTTAAAGATGCCATTCCATCCGTGTCCTCTTGGTTTTGGTCTTTTCGGTCTTAATGGTCTAAGAGCGCCATCTCTGGCTCAACCTGGCTGAGATGAGAGATGTCAACAAAGTTCGCTTACTTGACGCACCCATCTCCCAGGTTTGCCTGTTCGGCGACACTGTCGAAGACTTTGCCCAGCAGTTCTCGGCAGTACAGAAGCAGATTTAGGCCATCAAGCATATCTTGCCCCAACATGATCCTCCTGCTGCCACTATTCCGTTGAGGGCTGGCCAACAGTCTGGTCGTCGCCGTGGGCACCCTCCTGTAACCTCCACAGCAGCTCCGTAGCGCCCTGATATTATATCAAGGCTGGCACGTCAAGTTCCATTGTTTGATTCAGTACGCCAGGCGACCTTCCCCAGGTTCAGCGGCGTTCTCGAGACTTTGGTGATAGTCCGAGATGCTCCTGTCCTGCACGAGGAGATTGCTGTCCTTCTGGTGAAGGATGCAATCGAGCCTGTCCCTCCAGGCGAGATGAGGCAGGGGTTCTACAGCCCTTACTTCATCGTGCCCAAAAAGAGCGGTGGCCTTTGGTCGATCCTGGATCTGCAAATTTTGAATCGGGCCCTTCAAAAGCTACCGTTCCTGTTTTCAGAGGAACGGTACCACTGTCCTGTTTTCCTCCTTCAAGGCGACATGGGTCCCACTGAAACAGTTTCAGAGGCTCCCGGGGCATATGGCATCCGCAACCTCAGTCGCGTCGCTCGGATTGCTTCATATGAGACCACTTCAACACTGGTTACACAGCCGAGTCCCGAGATGGGCATAGTGCTGTGGCACACATTGTGACTTTATCACGGCGATGTGTCGCCGCACATTCAACCTGGTCAGATCTTGCTTTTCTATGGGCCAGGGTGCTCTTAGCACAAGTTTCCCGGCATGTTGTTGTCACGACAGATGCCTCCAGGACAGGCTGGGGCACTACATGCAATGGGCAGGCATCCTTAGGGTCCTGGATGGGGCCTTGAATGCTTTGGCACATGTCAAGTCAAGTCACCTTTATTTATATAGTGCTTTTAACAATACAGATTGTGTCAAAGCAACTGAACAGCATTAATTAGGAAAATAGTGTGTCAATAATGCAAAATGACAATAGTAAACACAAATTTTTTCAAGGCAGTTCATCATTATTTAAATAGTATCTTTGCAATCATTTGCAATCAAGCCAACGATATCGCTGGAAATGAAGTGTCCCCAACTAAGCAAGCCAGAGGCGACAGCGGCAAGGAACCAAAACTCCATCGGTGACAGAATGGAGAAAAAACCTTGGGAGAAACCAGGCTCAGTCGGGGGGCCAGTTCTCCTCTGACCAGACAAAACCAGCAGTTCAATTTCAGGCTGCAGCAAAGTCATATTGTGCAGAGGACTCATCTGGTTCCTGTGGTCTTGTCCCGGTGGTCGTCTGAGATAAGGCCTGTATCTGGGGCCCATCTAGTTGTCCTGGTCTCCGCTGTTTTTCAGGGCTGTAGAGGTCCTTTCTAGGTGCTGATCCACCATCTGGTCTGAATACGTACTGGATCCGGGTGACTGCAGTGACCATCTGATCTGGATACAGACTGGATCTGGTGGCTATGGTGACCTCGGAATAAGAGAGAAATATTAGCGTAGATGCCATTCTTCTAATGATGTAAAAAGTACATCAAGTGTTAAGAAAAGTGTTCCCGGTTGACCTAATTAATGCAGCCTAAAAATCCTTTAACGGATTTGAATATTAGAAGTGTATTAGTGTGTTATGTGTAAGCCAGGTTAAAGAGATGGGTCTTTAATCTAGATTTAAACTGCAAGAGTGTGTCTGCCTCCCGAACAATGTTAGGTAGGTTATTCCAGAGTTTGGGCACTAAATAGGAAAGGGATCTGCCGCTCGCAGTTGATTTTGGTATTCTAGGTATTATCAAATGGCCAGAGTGTTTTGAGAACGAGGCGGACGTGGCGACATAATGTAACAAGAGCTTTCAAATACTGGTGCGACACCATTCAGGGCTTTATACGTAATACGCAAGAGTTTAAATCTATACGATGTTTAATTGGTAGCCAGTGCAGTGTTGACAGAACCGGGCTAATATGGTCATACTTCCTGGTTCTAGTAAGAACTCTAGCTGCTGCATTTTGGACCAGCTGGAGTTTGTTTATTAAGCGTGCAGAACAACCACCCAATAAAGCATTACAATAATCTAACCTTGAGGTCATAAACGCATGGATTAACATTTCTGCATTTGACTTTGAGAGGACTAGGTTGTATTATAGATATATTTTTGAGATGGAAAAATGCAGTTCTACAAATGCTAGAAACGTGGCTTTCTAAGGAGATATTGCTATCATATAGCATACCTAGGTTCCTAACTGATGATGAGGAATTTACAGAGCAGCCATCAAGTCTTAGAGAGGGTTCTAGGTTATTATATGGCGGTCCCCAGCAGTTTTTTAATCCGATAATTAACACCTCTGTTTTTTCAGAATTTAGCAGTATGAAATTTCTCATCATCCAGTTTTTTATATCGACTATGCATTCCGCAAGTTTTTCAATTGGCATGGTTTTCGCCGGTTAACGAAGAAATTAAGCTGACATTTTCGGTAAGTGAAAGGGCCCTTGTGTTCGGCTGGCCTACTCTCACGTTGTCCTAAGACCCCGGCCTGGATACATGCCCAAGGTTCCCACTACTCCCTTCTGGAAAGACAAAACAAAAGAAAGTGGTGATCTTCAGTGCTTTTGTTCTTTGGCGGATACCTCAATCTTGTGACGGAAATGTTACGCGCCCTTACCATACTGTATGGCCCGGTCTCCCTCACGGACCAGAACAAAACTATAAAACCCCATTACAAACGAGGCATTTGTTGCATCCAGTGGGGACATAATTACGGATTATAATGACTTATACTGTCTTTTTACGCGCTGCGTTGCATCGCGCCGCAAAAACATAAAACCATGTCTGCATTTGTGATCGGAGAAATTACAAAAATCAAGCGCTACTCTACACTGCTCAAAACTCGCGTTTGAATCATCAGTGGCAAATCCTTTAAATGAAAACGTACTTACAGTCTGTGAGTCAGAACAGCCAGCATTGTAGTCTACACTACCAGGATCAGGAAACAGTCCTCCATAAAAAGCACTGCACACATCTTAATATTTGGGTTGAACTGTTCTGGAACAGTGTTGTAAATACAACTTGACCACTGATTTTTAGTCGTGTCCTTCCAAAAGAGCCAGCGGCTTGAGTGAGCGAAGGTCGGCGGGCTTGCGGCAACCACAAGTGACAACCCCGGGCTGGACTCCGCTTCGTCCATGGTGAAAGCCGATCCGGTGATCCACAGCGCGAAGTTGATGTATTTCCTCAGCGACCAGCACGGATCATCTCTAGGCATGACGAAACGGATATTGTCCTCTTTTGGAAGGCCAAACAAAGTAGTTCGCTTTCACAATGAAACACCGGGCAACACAATATGTAAGCGTCTGGACCACTCAAACACACAATATATATTTTGTTCGCTAGATTTAACAAATACTCTGTAACACCCCAGTAAGCCGAACAGGCCCCTGGTTCCATGGTAACCCTGACACCCGATACAGTTACGACCTCCTGGAATTTAGGTGAAGAAAATCGCTTTCTTGCCCATAGGGAAAATCCACGAGGGAAGGACTTTTCTTTGCTAATTAATTAATCGGAAAACCTTTCTTTGAATGAACACACATGTTCCTTCAGGTCATTGGGTATATTATTGTCTTCGTGTATTTTGTCTTTGAAATTGTATGCTGTTATGCAGGCTTATAATCGAAACACACTCCCGTCAGCTTACATACGTGGGGAAAAAAAGGTATTTAGTCAGCCACCAATTGTGCAAGTTCTCCCACTTAAAAAGATGAGAGAGGCCTGTAATTTTCATCATAGGTATACCTCAACTATGAGAGACAAAATGAGAAAAAAAATCCTGAAAATCACATTGTAGGATTTTTAAAATAATTTATTTGCAAATTATGGTGGAAATAAGTATTTGGTCAATAACAAAATTTAATTTCAATACTTTGTTATATACCCTTTGTTTGCAATGACAGAGGTCAAACGTTTTCTTCACAAGGTTTTCACACACTGTTGATGGTATTTTGGCCTATTCCTCCATGCAGATCTCCTCTAGAGCAGTACTGTTTTGGGGCTGTCGCTGGGCAACACGGATTTTCAACTCCCTCCAAAGATTTCTATGGGGTTGAGATCTGGAGACTGGCTAGCCACTCCAGGAGCTTGAAATGCTTCTTACGAAGCCACTCCTTCGTTGCCCGGGCGGTGTTTTTGGGATCATTGTCATGCTGAAAGACTCAGCCATGTTTCATCTTCAATGCCCTTCCTGATGGAAGGAGGTTTTCACTCAAATCTCACGATACATGGCCCCATTCAATCTTTCGTTTACACGGATCAGTCGTCATGGTCCCTTTGCAGAAAAACAGCCCCAAAGCATAATGTTTACACCCCCATGCTTCACAGTAGGTATGGTGTTTTTTGGATGCAACTCAGCATTCTTTCTCCTGCAAAAACGACAAGTTGAGTTTTTACCAAAAGTTCTATTTTGGTTTCATCTGACCATATGACATTCTCCCAATCTCTTCTGGATCATCCAAATGCTCTCTATCAAACTTCAGACGGGCCTGGACATGTACTGGCTTAAGCAGGGGGACACGTCTGTCACTGCAGGATTTGAGTACCTGGCGGCGCAGTGTTTTACTGATGGTAGCCTTTGTTACTTTGGTCCCAGCTCTTTGCAGGTCATTCACTAGGTCCCCCCGTGTGTTTCTGGGATTTTTGCTCACAGTTCTTGTTATCATTTTGACCCCACGGGGTGAGATGTTGTGTGGAGCCTCAGATCGAGGGAGATTATCAGTGGTCCTGTATGTCTTCCATTTTCTAATAATTGCTCCCACAGTTGATTTTCTTCACACCAAGCTGCTTACCTATTGCGGATTCAGTCTTCCCAGCCTGGTGCAGGTCTACAATTTTGTTTCTGGTGTTCTTTGACAGCTTTTTGGTCTTGGCCATGGTGGAGTTTGAGTGTGACTGTTTGAGGTTGTGGACAAATGTCTTTTATACTGATAACAAGTTCAAAAAGATGCCATTAATACAGGTAACCAGTAGAGGACAGAGGAGCCTCTTAAAGAAGAAGTTACCGGTCTGTGAGAGCCAGAAATCTTGCTTGTTTGTAGGTGATCAAATACTTATTTCATGCAATAAAATGGATATTAATTATTTAAAAATCATACAATGTGTTTTTCTGGATTTTTTTCTCATTTTGTCTCTCATAGTTGAGGTATACCTATGATTACAATTACAGGCCTCTCTCATCTTTTTAAGTGGTAGAACTTGCACAATTTGTGGCTGACTAAATACTTTTTTGCCCCACTGTATATGTAATCCTACCATGTTTAGTATCTATGATTTTGTATTCGGATGATCTAATTGAGAGTGCTTATTGTATGTTTATACCTACGCAACATATGAGTGTTCTAAGAATCTTTATTAGTTTATTAGCGAATTACATGTGCAAATTACCATGCCCTCAAACAAAGTGCCTAAAAAATGCCCCAGTATCTCAGAACTCCCACTTGGGGTTCCGGACTTTTTCATTGGACAAGCCCATCTTGAGAGGCTTGAATCTTTTCCGCTTAAAGTCCGCACTTCATGTGACCCACCCAGTCGGTGGTTCTGTTAGTTTTCGATAAGACGCTCCAACGCTCCAGAACATCTTAAGCTCGTGCCAGGCTTCGGCCTCGACCTTTTCATTCATCAAGATCCTCTGACTCAAAACTGGTTCTTTTCACTGACCAACTTCAGCAAAGATCACTGGAACTTTCAGATTGCATCAAGCCTTTCTTCCAGACAGATGAGACATGCAAGTATCAAACTTAGTCTTATTAAATAGGTATCATTTGCACCTTTTTACAAGGTGGTGTTTTGAACTAGACTCTGAAGTTTCCCTCGGGCATATCTGCCTGATATGCAAATGGTTCTATAAATTCATATTCTTATTTCTCTTCTCTTTAAAGGGTTAAGCTTTAACCCTTTCTTATACAAACTGTGTGTGTGTGTGTGTGTGTTTGTATGTTAGACCAGTTTATGTGTTTATGTAGGATGTTAGACCAGTTTATGTGTTTATTTAGTATGTTAGACTAGGTTAAGTGTTTATGTAGTTAAAACTTTACTTGTATCACACTTGATGTGTTCATTTTTTGCTCATAACCGGAGTCACTAATCTTGCAGATTTACGCTACAAGCTTTGTACAATTGTACAGTAAGAAAGTTATTTCCTGTAACCAGGAAATTAATGTTCTTAGAATTGAAAGACAGTTGACCCTGAGAGGTCAGCTAATATCTACAGCGGATCTAAAATATTCATAATTAATTATAACTAGTTATGATTAATTATTCATATTTCCCATGAGCTGATTCGTTACAAATACTACAGTGAGAATCAAAGTTACGCCTTCTTTCTTTGCGTGAACATTTGGGCGGTGTTATGAAAATCTTCCCACATCGTGACATAGACATGTGGGAGCCGTTTTAGGTAGGCAAGGTAGACTCTTAACTTTTATAAAGAATATCTCTTTGGATTTGAGACTTTAGTCTTTGCAACTTTACAGATCTTCTTTATGCAACAAGAGCTTGTACCACTCCAAAGAGAAAGGAAAAATTGAAATTGCATCATATGACCCCTTTAAAGCTCTTTTTCGTCTTAAAACGTCTTAAGATTTATTTATTTACAGAAACTACCTAACTCAGATTATCCATTTAATAATAATGGCACTTTCAGTTAGGATCTCATTTAGAGCACTGAACTTTGCAGGTCTTAACTTAAGAAAAAATATGTAATATATTCCCATGACTATCAGAGATAATTAAAGTGATAACATTGTAACCAGAACTCAAGTACTGAACATTCACATCTGACATCACCTTAAAGGGCAACAATCATTAGATGATGCCACAGTACCTCTCCCTATAACATTCATTTTAATTACAGAACTTTTCACAATAAAATGAACTTGATTAGCACAAAAATGTGAATATGGTACCACTACTGAAAACAAAAATGGAAATTTAGCAAAATAGGAGTATGAAGGTGAGAATATTGTTATTAGTAAACACTACATAGTGACATACTGTGACTCCACCTTGGACAACATTTCACAAAAAAAGTACAAGAAAAGTTCATAGTTAATGTGTGAACTTTTAGCACATATATTCGATGCATGTGAATATTTTGGGGGCACCAAAAAATTTACAAAGAGAATGCAACTAAATCAAGCTTAGATTTTATTTTATCACTTGACACTAAAGAACAGGACCTGCAGTTTCATATTCCAGTGGCCTTTTGATAACATTAAAAAAATAGTTTACCCCGAAATGAAAATTTCCTGAAAATGTCCTTGTCTGTGGGCCATCGAGGTCGTGTTGACAACTTGTGGATTATTGTGATGTTTTTATCAGCCGTTTGGACTCTCATTCTGACGCCAACCATTCACTGCAGAGGATCAGTTGGTAAGCAAGTAATGTTATGCTAAATTTCTCCAAATCTGTTCTGCTGAAGAAACAAACTCATCTACAACTTGCATGGCCTGGCTGAGGGTGAAGTCTGTCCATTCCTGTTAGTGAAAAAATGATTCCAGGATGTCTCAGAGATGTTAGGAGTCACCTTCATAACGGAGTCACCTTCGTCATGCAATAAAAGAAAATGTGCCCCAATTTGTTGACAATTTGTACATTTTAAAATTCATTTTGTTAGATTTTGAGGTTGGCATGGTTGATTTAATAATCTAATTTTAACATGCAAATATCCAAAATCTAATTCTTTGTGTTGCAGACAGCTTCTAACACATCTTAAAAGAGATCTAATGTGATTTGGTCACTGCATTTCAAAGCTAACATGACACACAAACAGTAAAATTACACAACAGCATGTTACGTCACATGAGCACAGATAGCAATTTGCCCTAAAAAAACACCATTAGTTTGCCAGTTGTATTCAGGGTTCATTTTAAGTAACTCTTACACAATGCGGTTATATAAAATGCCACCAGAAGTGCAGAAGTGTGCGTTGGTCGAAGGGAGATAGAATAAGGCCTCCAAGGTTTTTATCTTGAATTATTCAGGAAATTTTAAGACAAAGTCAACTTCAACAGAGCAGGACACGCGATGGAGTGACCATTAAAGTTTCAGTGCTGCTTTCTGTGGTACGAAATATAGGCATGAAATATTGATTGGATGACATGCATGGATTTGTTTGTTGTAAATGTTCTGTATTTACTGTATGGGAGTTGGAAGCACGTCAGAATATTCCTGTTGATGTTCTATATGCAGATAAGGAGGATCCATACAAAATGATGTACTTAATTAACAAGCTACAATTTAAAACATGTAAATAGTGTGCTCTTTAACCATTTTTAATCCTTTTTGTTTATATTTATAACCAGTGTTGGGGAAAGTTACTTTTAAAAGTAATGCATTACAATATTGCGTTACTCCATAAAAAAGTAACTAATTATGTTACTTAGTTACTTTTTATGGAAAGTAATGCGTTACGTTACTTTTGCATTACTTTTTAAATCTGGACAGGGCTTGCTTGTTTGTTTTTAAAATAAAAAAGTTATATTTTTGGCAAATATAAAAGCCTTTCACACCAAAATTTAAATGAATAAGCCTCAGGCTGAAGGGAAAGTAAATTTACGTCCGTATTTCAACACACTTCAGCAATAAAAAAAGGACACACAGATGTTCGTCTAGAGTAATTACAGAGTAGTACGGTTAAACTGGATCATCGAAGGTCAGAAGCAAAGACATTGATTAATAGAATGTGATTAAATACAAAAAGGATATTTGTGTTGTATAAAATTTAATTATTGCAGGTTTGCGTCATATTCTGAGTTGCATTATTTTTATTCATTTTGAGGAATACTGAATGCGTGTTTTTGTTTTGTGAGTGAGATGAATTAATGCATACAGTCACAGTCTCGATTTTCTCTAATATGGGGAAGGAGAGCTGTCAATAAATTGGAAAAAAAAGTAACTTGGGTTACTTATTTGAAAAAGTAACTCAAGATGTTTTGTTGTAAATTTAAAAGTAATGCGTTACTTTATTAGTTACTTAAAGTAATCTGATTACGTAACTCGCAATACTTGTAATGAGTTACCCCCAACACTGTTTATAACTGTTTCCTGAATCCATGTATATCTGAAGGGAATCGGCTGGGATTTTAATCCTCAAGTTTTTTGTTTAATCCCAAATTTTCCCTGACATTAAAATATCCAACTGATTGTCATGTAACCCGTTGAAATAAGCCAGTTATTTTTTTAAATGTTATTTTAATGGTCGGTGGTATAAACATGTACCTGATTCACATAGGCTATTTCTTCCTGCAGTCCTATAAATATTAGCCCAGCTATTTTAAACTGTTTGATCACATTCTATGGTTACTATTATGCATAAAAAAAACCTTATACATCATTGATAGGAATACTGAGATCAAATGCAAAAAAATACAACCATCAACGTTTTTCAAAATTGTTACTTTTTTTGTAAAATATAAAATCCAATTTTTATATTAGTGCTACCAGTATTACAACATCAATATTGTAACTTAATTGTAACATTTGAACTTTTAATTTAGTGCAATATTTTGTCGTTGCAACATTTTAGTGTAATTTTCACTAGTAACAACTGCAATTGGATTTATATTGTATACCTAAATTCACTGTTATCCCACCGGTCACTATTGTGACCATCAACGTATTTACTCATTCTATGACCACACTCAACGAAACTGAATATATGTGAATTCATATATTAATACTAGACACCTTAAAGATATTGTGGTCCAAAAATATTTGTCATATCTTTATGTTAACATACTTTACTAGCCTTTCGTTTTAGAGCTTTGATACAGCCATCATCATCTCATAGTGCAAACCAGAATTAACTGCTCTGGTCATGTGACTATTTGCACTAACCAGGTGACACTGCACATATTTAATTGAGACCCTTTATTTTTTCCATATTTGCAGGAAATGCAATAAAACATCAGTCGGTAAGGTTTTTAGAGCTTTATAAATGAAAAACATTTTTATATGTCCAGTTTAGTGTTTGCTATGAGACCTCAGTTTTTATCTTTTATATGAAGATAAGGTTTATTTTGGTCCTGTTTGTGTTTTCCACATAGATAAGACAGTCATCTGATACAAAGGCTATGAGGAAATCGACATATAAACATATGCCACGGGGCAGCTCTGTTAAAGGACATTTTTAAGATGCCCCCTACGTTATGTGCACAATTACAAGGTCAGTTTATTACACACATTACTAATCTGTAAGAATCACAATGTTGGCTGCATTATGGTTATAAAATGATACAATATTTCAGTGTTTAACTGCCTTGTCCTATTATTTAACTTCAGTAGGCTATGCTGCTATTAATGTGATGTACGTAGTGTATGTACAAATTTGACAAAATTAATTATAAACGCATGTGCCTATTATAAAAAATCTAAAGTGTATTATAGCCAGCAGCACTTAAACGTTGATAGTTATGTTGACTTTGCAGCACAAAATAGGCAAGCTATTTTTGCCAGGCCTTCATCATTTCATTTGTCTAAAGACACAAGGTTGCTTTAATCGGAAAACAGCAACTTTGAGACCTTCACCACCCAATAGTAGGAAAACATTAGTAAAAACAATGTAGTTAAAACAAAATGACACTAAACTGCCATCTGCAACTATACAGCAGCTCTATATATATATATATAGTTAAACTGTTGTTCTACATACAGAACTAATCTGTATGTGACCATCTTAATGGCAGTTTAAGCAGTAAGTACATCGAGACAAATACTCCAGGAAAGTGAAATTTTGAGAGATTAAGATAGACTACTCACATCAGACCGAAAAAAAAACTGATAGAGAGAAGCACTGCCATCTTGTGGCTATCAGTTGGTTTCTACTTAAAACCACTTCTCCAAACCTTTTTTTTTTTTTTTTTTACGTTGGTAACCAAACACTGTTAGTTCATTTGCAGCTTTATAAGTGAAGAATGTGATGAATAAAGAATGTAGACGTCCACTTGTACCCCCTGAATCAAGAATGTAGACAGTCATAAATGAAGAATGCAGACGTCCACTGCATTTTTTAAATACACTGATTTCTCAAGTACAGTGCTTGGAATGCAGAGGAGATATCATAGTATTGGCTCTTGGATACGTGTAGGATTGTCACTCATGACGCATGCACAAAAAGCACAAAGTGGTCTGATAAACACAAAATGGCTGTGGAAGAAAACACATGTACTTCAATAAATACAAAAAATAAATTCTTGTTCATATTTACAACTTTTACGAAGGGATTCAAATCTGTGCATTTATTAAGATAGAAGCCAGATCAGTTTTTTTTGCAAGAAATAGTCATGTGGTTACAGAATTAATATTTTGTTCCAAAATGTCAGCAATCATCCTAATGCAGGGGTGCCCAATCCTGTTCCTGAAGATCTACCCTCCTGCAAAGTTCAGCTCTAATCCTGATCGAACACAAATGAACCAGCTAATTAAGATCTTCAGAGGCACTTGATAATTACAGACAGGTGTGTTGAATCAGGGTTGGATCTGAACTCTGCAGACAGGTAGATCTTCAGGAACAGGATTGAGCACCCCTGTCCTAATAGGTCGTTCACACTTGCGTCTATCTGTGTTGTTTTTTCAAACATTGCGACATATTTGCCTGCAGCGATGCATCTTGCTGTTTATTCAGCATATTGCTCAAGCTAGAAGTAGTTTACATTCCATTATGCTGTATATAGCTGATTTACATTTGTTAATTTAGCAGAATATTTCTGAACACATGATTTTTCAACATACGGTTCATAATATGTAGAGTTGAGGTGCAGTCACATTTAAGATGCAGTCAAATACCATTGTTCTGCGAATTTTCACAGGTGAAATCCAGTCATTTCAATAGGAATCAATACAATCTGGAATTCCGTGTTGTGGTGAAATTTCCCCATTTCCCAAGCTGGACACACGGATTCACCACACTGATCAACAGAAAGCTGCTTGGTTTGAAAGTGACTTCTCTGTGTGAACTGTGCTTCATACATCGCTACACTATATGCTATCAGCTGAATTTTGACTAATGTGACCGCAACTTCACACAGGATCCATGGGCTTGGGGAGTTAGCTTGATATATACAGTAATGCAATGAAGATTTAAAGCAAGTTGACTTGAAAAGTTTGGACAAGATAAACCAGATGTTGAAAAATCATTCTATTGATGTCAAAAAACACATTAAACCAGCTTTTTAGCAGGTCTAGTTTAAGTTGGTCTAGCTGGTCTTCCAGTGTGGTCAAGATGATATTCAGCTGGTTTAGCTGGTCCTCACCAGTGGACCAAAACTCATCTAAAACCAACAAACCAGACCGTCAATGATCAGCAAACCAGCTGATTTAATTTTGTTTTCAGAAGGGTCAATAAACTTAACGGTTGATGACTTTTTCCTCACAGGTAAGAAAAAATATGGCAAAATGTGTAAAAAAAAAAAAAAAGGATATATATATATAGGATTCCATGGATCTTTTCATTCAACAAGCTTTCATTTGAGTGCATTCAAACAGAAAAACAAATCTTGCTTTAAGTCAGGTTCACACTGTACGATTTTGCCACCTGAGACAAATTTCGGGATCATACCATTTCTGTAGCACAAAATGTGATTTGCATGACGTGTATTCACCATCAGATGATTTCTTCGCTTCAGAACGATTCTCAGCCTCCAATGAAGTTCTGGTGGTGAAATTTTGTTGCAGCTGTGCGGTGACCACTTGTATATGCTGTCAACAGCACCACTGGGACCAAAATCCTGGATGTGTATCGTACAGTCTGACTGCTAACATCACACAGTGTGCCATGACTCTTTTACCCAAGATCTCATTGGGATCATGTACAACAATTGTAGAGGACTAGAAAAATCGTACTGTATGTGCCTGGCTTAAGCTTAAACTGTCAGACCTTCACAACAGACAGCTTCTTACGCCCCTGTATTCACCCCAATAAAATAGCCGAATGTGGTAAACCCCTAGGAAAATGTCATTCTCAAAAAAAAAAAAAGGCCTTATAGGGTCATTTTTCTTTCCGATCAGATGCCTTGAACAGATACTACATGTAAGATTGAGATCTGGGGTTATTTCCTGTAAAAATATTGCAAATGCCAAGAAAGAGTGTAGAGGCCGTAAAACCACTTAAAAATATACTCACAAAATACCACAGGGATAAAGGAAATGTATCAGTCTCCTGGTTTTCGTTTCAGTCTTTGAAGCAGGAAGTCTTGTTGTCTTTTCTCTGCAAGGAGCTCTTGAATTCTTATATTATGCGTTTTCTCACGGAACGACACACGCTTTCTGGGGACAAAGTGGTTGAGTGCGACTTCATTTGGACTGGCAATCCTGTAGGACGCGTTGATGGCGTTATTCTCCTTCTTGTCTTCTGACCGATGGAGACTGATTATGGCAGGAGGGCTTGTTGCAGTAACATTAGGCTGCAGCGTTGTCACAAACATTGTCCCGATGTTTTTATTCTCAAGTGTGCTTGTATATTGTGGAGTGGTTGGCCAAGGCTCTACAAACTCTGATGATTCAGATTCTGAGAAGTGTTCAGTTGAGATATCGCTCCAGGTTTCATCCTTGTAGAAGGGGGTGCTGGTTTCCTCTTCGTAGTCGAGTGTGCTGGGATGCTTAGTGTGCACAGTGACAGAACCAATGGTGAAAGGGACTGTGGTTCCTGGTTTTAGGGTTATTGGGTTCACAGTGGATGTGTAGCCCCAAGATGTGGGCTCAGTGCTGATGTTTCTCGATCTGCTGAATGATGCTGTGATTGTTGTGCCAGGCTCCTGTGAAGTTCTGTACAGCTGTGTTGTGAGAACAGGAGCCGTTGCAGTGTGAGTTATGGGAGGGGCGACAATGGTGTACATCCAGGATCTCGTCAGGTTGAATTCAGAGGTGTAGTTGCCTTCGTTGCAGGACTTACAGCACATCTGCCTGTAGCCCGGATTGGAGCAGTACTTACTGAGAACCTCCATCCGACAGAACACAGACTTGTCTCCTTTACAGCGGGATCCTGAAAGATAAATTAACGGGCTGCTCAGTGTGGAGTTAGTGATGTCAATACAATAATGGGAAATAATACAAATGAAATTAGAAAAAATAAGATAAGAAAATTTAAATAATAATGTAAAAAATATGAAAATGAAAGAAGCATGCATGCACCTTGGCAGATTGTTAGTGACTTTAATATAATAATAGGAAATACATTTTTAGACAATAAGAACCCAATCAAACCACACTCGTGTATAAATTTAAAAACATAAAATAGAAAACAATTATTTTAAATCGTAATAATATTTCAAAATATTACTTTTTTCTGTATTTTTGGTAGTGGATGGGTGTAAATATATAATATGAAAAATAATATTATATAACAACAATGGGCGAGAGAACAATAATGAAATATTAAAGAACAAAGTAGAACACTAAGAAACGTGGAAAAGTGAATCCGTCCTGAGCAAACCAGCAACATAAAAAAATAGAGCACAAATTCAGAGGATTTAAGTATTCAATATATTAGTTGACCCTTTATTCCCATAAACACGGCTGACAAGAAACCACATTAGTTACATAGAGACTTCCTGCCAAATATAGAGCATGTACAAGACAACACATACAACTTTTCTCAGTACAATGTAAACTGCTTTGAATTGTCACACCATTCACAGTTTAGTAAACACTTTGGTAAAACATCTCAACACCATCAAATCCATTGAAAAACACAATTTTGAGGAACATAGTTCTAAAAAATGGAAATGGCACATCCTGTATTAGATTTAAACAATCACGTAATGTAACTGCACGTAATGTAAGGAAATGCTACGCTCTGGAATGAAAGAGCCGTGACAAATAAGACCTACAGGTGCCAGAATTCAGCAGAGATCTGACTACAGTCCAAACGCTCCTTCAAACAATACATTGATATGATTTAACCGTGTTAATCCTAATAAGTCCAGATACAAGGTGCTTTGAATATGTAATTCCAGAACGGGGCTAGAAGAACAGTCTAAACAAATGCTACCGTTAGTGCTTTTATTTGTAAAGCTCATATTGAAGTCTTGTGTGATAAATAAAGGAGGGTTATCTGTCTGGACCCTGTCACATTTATTTCAGTTACTCAGATGAACAGCCATTCCCATTAAAAAAGGACCTCACGCACGTGTGCACACACACACACAATCATATGCTTTATAATCCTTTAAAATATCATTATAACCTTAAATACTGTTTTAAACATGATATATACTGTATACGTATCTCAAATCATTACTTTCCAGGCAAGGAAACATGGCCTGTAAGGTCAAAATACATAGATAAATACAATATATTACTTTTGTTACTGGTGTAAGAGATAACAGTCATTGAATATGTTATTAACGTTACTAAGTATGTTCAACGTCATTTAATATATACACATAATTGCTGTATAGTTAAAAAAAAGGCCGTTAGACATTGTCTGCATCGCTATAGCCTCATCTTTCCACAGACTAACAACAGTCATACAGCAACAGCAGTGAGAGACCATGATATAACCGAAGATCTGAGGAGCAGCAACTGTCTACACTTGCTTAGCTGTAAACATCCATATTTGTTGTTCTTCTTTTCTTTAGCTGCCTCTTTTCGAAATTTGGTGGGCATGCAAACGTAACCTGCATCCCTTCAACCTAAAATAAGGCAAAAATGTCTGATGTGAGTGGAAAACAAACACACAGAAGCATGAGGTATTTTTTTATCCTTCAAAAGGATGTCAAACATCGACACGCAACTGATTTATAAAATAAATATGTGAGTGTTAAAGCCTGCATCACCTTACCATTCTAGTCTTTTCATCACATAGAAAAAAATGGGTAAAAATTAATGAATTGATCCGTAAAAGTTGCTTTTTCATGATTCCTTTTATATACTGAGTTCTTAAACCATTTTTCAAGAAAATATATACAAAAATACATGACCTTTAACAGTCAAAATAAATTAAAATTATGGCCCACATTGTCATTTTAGTGATATATTCTTTATGCTCATCTTATATATGTATTTAATTGACAAACTGACTGAAATGCTCCAGTTACCGATAGTACTGGACCAACTCCCTCACACAGAGGAGTTTGTTGAATGATTCACCCTGGAAGTCGTTACAACAGTCATATCCATATTGCCAGAAGTAGCACAACCATCACGGCTTCTCAAAACAAGGCTGCTTCTGCACAGGCACTTACTGCCCTTTTTCAATGTAATTTTAGGCCGTGTTTAGCCCTCAGCCCTGTATAAGATCACATACAGAGCGAACAAGTGCGGAGGAAAGAAATAGCCTGAAGAATTCCCTCAGATGAAGGAAAAGTTAAGATTCTGAGAGGGACAGAGAAGCGGTCAGGACAGAGTGTAACAGAGCCATAGCATAAGAGAGAGAGGCAGGGTCCAGGAAAGAGCGGCCATGCAGTACACAGCAGGCTGATGACTGGAGATGGGTCGTTTACTTGAGGAGATCTTCGGAGCTGGGAACTCGGGGTTTGCTCTGGAAAGCCACTGGATGAGGAAATTCCCTCTGTCATCTGGGAGTTAAGAGAAGATTTAAGAACATTATTTATAACATTATGTTATTTTGGTTTTGAAAGAGTCTTAAAGGGGTCATATAATTCGATTTCAAGTTTTCCTTTCTCTTTGGAGTGTTACAAGCTATTCGTGAATAGATAAGATCCCTAAAGTTGCAAAGACTAAAGTCTCAAACCCAAAGAGATATTCTTTATAAAAGTTAAGACTCGTCCATGCCCTCCTAAAACGCCTCATTTAAACACCCCCACACGTCTACGTCACTGTGTGGGAAGATTTGCATAACGCCGCCCAAATGTTCACGCAAAGAAAGAAGGCGTAACATTATTGTTGCTGCCGCTGCCGCCATTTCATGAAGACGCTGTGTGTTTCGTTGCGAAAGGGAAACTGCTTTGTTTGGTCTACCAAAAGTGGACACAACTAGAAATCAGTGGTTAAGTGGAATTTACAACACTGTTCCAGAACAGTTCAACCCAAATATTCAGATGTGTTTCCTGAACCTGGGAGAGTAGCCTACAATGACGCTGTTCTGACTCACAGCCTGTAAGTACATTTTCATATTTAAAGAATTTGCCACTGATGATTGTTACAGCCGGATCTTTAGGCTGCAACAAAGAGGATTCCAGACGCAGCAATACTTAGCAAAACATTTATTTTAATACAACAAAAATAACATAAATGTAACAAACGAAGGAACGAGTCAGGGCCGGGCAGGACCCTCAGCACAACGCAGACCGTCGAGCTCCATGCCGGAGACGATCGCCCAAACAACGTGCCCCGCACCAAAACGCCAGGCACTCTTAACTCTGTGTCCAACAAGTGTCAGGTGTGCGAGCCACACCCCCTCCAAGCGGCACCTAAAACACACACACACACACCCCACAAGTGCATGCACCAGCTCAATGGAAGTCACATGATTCAAACGCGAGTTTTGTGCAGTGTAGAGTAGCGCTTGAGTAGTTGTTTGTCATTTCTCTGATCACAAATGCAGACATGGTTTTATGTTTACGCGGCACGATGCAACGCAACGCAACGCTTAAAAAGACAGGATTTTTTTTTTTTTTTTTTTTTCTTCTTTAAGTCTTATACTCAGTAATTATGTCCCCACTGGATGCAACAAATGCCTCGTTTATAATGGGTTTTATTGTTTTGTCTCATCGCGCCAGGACACGGCATCACAGTATGGTAAGGGGCGTAACATTTCCTTCACATGCTTGAGGTATTCGGCCAATCACAACGCACTGGATAGCTGGCCAATCAGAGCACACCTCGCTTTTCAGACCGATGAGCTTTGTAAAAATCGACACGTTTCAGAAAGGCGGGGCATAGAGGAGAAACAATAATGCACAGTATGTGGAAAATAATGTTTTTGAACCTTAAACCGCATAAACACATTTCATCACACCAAATACACAAAACAATGTTCTTTTTTAGCAACGTCATATGACCCCTTTAAGTGAATTCTGAGGAGCTGTATAGGTCGCAGCGGACACTTACTTGGACACGGAGCAAGCAGACATGATCTGATGCTCTCGGGCTTGGTGTCCATGCAGATGCCGATGGCATTATCAGGGGTGCTGCACAGGACTTGCCGCTCCTGAGTCCCATTACCACAGGTCACTGAGCACTGCACACACATGCAGAACATAAAAACATATACAGTAGCAGAATGGGACGCAGTAACAAGGTAACATTGATAAACCTACACTACAGGTGTTTTGAAAAAAGCCTCACCATTTCACCATAAAATATAAAGCAGTAAACACTACAATCAATAATTGATTTTATATTTAGGCTTATTATCATTATAATATCATAATATACAGTATGAAAAATTTATATCCGTTTTGTGATTTAATAGTGTTATTAAATGGGACACATTAATCAAAATGTTTTTATGTGAGTGTTAGAAAAAGGTAATCTAAATGTAAAAATGTGTATGAAAAATTAAATATCCAACACTTAAACTTTAATCTCACTCATACTTACCTGAGACCAAGGTCCAGTTCTCCACTGTGCAGGGCATAGGTGACGATTACAGGGTCGTCGCCCTTCAGGCCGGTCGTCATTGCAGTACTTAGCATTGATGGCTTTGTATGAACCGTCCAGTTCAGGTCTCACACAGCGCACGGGTCGGGTTTGAGAAACGGTCTTACCACATGATTTACTGCACTCCTCCCATTCTCCTGTCACCCAGCTGAAATACATAAGACACATTTAAAAAAAGTTCACTAACCCCTCATACCCTTACATCATCATCCATAACTCATTTAGACATTAACCTTACAGCTGTATGATATTGGTTTGCAAACTACCACATGGTGAACCTCTTTTGCTTACATTGGTTCTGAGCACTCCTTCTGGTTGCAGGCTCGACTGATGGCGCGAGGTTTGGGTATGTTGGCGCAGAGTGTGCGGTGTACCATTTTGCCATCTGACTTCCTCCGGCACCCAAAACGTGTGTACTGTTTCCCTACAAGCCAGACAAACAGACAAAATGCCACAATGCAAGCTGTTGTCTCCTACCGCTGATCCAAGTTTCACTCAAAGCTCATGTCTGTCAGGGTTGTGCACGATTTAGAGTTGAATTAAGAAGGAATTTCTTTTAGCAATTTTCTTCAACAGAATACAGAATGCAGAAATGCACTTTAAGGAATAAAAGAATAATATAAAAGAATAATAATAATAAAACAATACTTTTTATTATGAATTACACATACGCATACTTTACCTTTTAAAAGTTTGGGGTCACTAATATTTGTTTTTTGAAAGAAATTAATACTTTTTATTAAGATTTCTATCTTAAATAAATGCTGTTCTTTTGAACGTTAAATTCATCTTAAATCTTGAAAAAACAAAAAAGTCTCACATTTCCACAAAGATATTAAGCAGCACAACTGTTTTCAACATTGATAATAATAAGAAATCAGCATATTATAATGATTTCTGAAGGATAATGTGCAGGGCTGGACTTACGGGGCCGGGGGCCCCTGGGCTTGAGGTTGTGTTTGGGCCCCATAGCTATAATACAACTGCCCTCAACTAGAACATTATTATGGAGTAACACAAAATACACAAACATTAAAATATGCTTTCAGGTTCATATACTGTATACAATTAATAGGCCTAGTCAAAGTTTAGATGTAATATTAAATAGTCACTATAATACAATAAACGGGAGTGATCTCTCAGTTGAGAGATCAAAACCCTGAAATAACACTGAGCAGAAAAAAACAAAGATTATTATGAAATATTATTATAAAAAATGATTGTCATATATGTGTCCTTTTATGTCAGATTCTTAAATTTAATAAATTCAATCTGAATTAAAAAACATGTTGGCTATTAACAATCAAATGAAATCACTATAAAAAAAATCCATAGATGGATTTTGCATAAGTTATGTTAAGTTGAAATACAACATTTTAATGTAGAAATATTAAATGATTGCAAAAATGAAATGAGCTACTTCTTAAAATATGAATCTACAACCACCAGTAGGTGGCAGCAAGTGAATGTCTTAATGAGTGAGTTGAATCCTTTAATCAACCGATTTGTTTAAAATGCTAATTCATTTAACTTAGCAAACGACTGTACTTATACTCTGTTTGAACCATTTACTGGTCCATGTAATGCTGAGAAACAAAACACTGTATTGCTCGGAGACGCATTGATGGGGCAAAACAGAATTTTGTGTCTGAAAGTTACTCAGTAACTTGTTGTTTATTGTACATTTGCCATCGTGCAGATATTCGGAAAAACAGGACTCTAGTTTGTGTGATAGGCTAACTCCTATATCATAGGCCTTCACTCATTAAATGCAGGGTTCGTTCCACCAATACATTTCAATGACTTAACTAAAGGCAATATTCATGACCTAATGCTCCATTATTTTACACAAATGTTCAGATTTATCATAGCATATGCTAAGGAAAATTAATGATTATTAATGCTATTTGTTTGCTTTCTAACAAGCACAGGCTGCGACTGTGCCAGACATTACTAAATGCAGAGAACATAAGTTATATAATCACATAACTGAATGCCAGAATGTTAAGTATATTGTAATTTGCTTAGCCAGTATTATAAATTAAACTCAGAACCTGAATTTCGTTTTAGAAACAGTTTTGGTGGAAAACATTCAGGTACAGAAATGCTGCAGAAATGGAATAAACTGTAAATTAAAAACAGCAAATTCACTGTATATTAAACAACAGATTAATTCTTAAAATTCAAGTTATTTCAATTATTCAATCAAGCGCAGTGAGTGATTTTGTCTTTTGTTGTTAACATTAATTAACAATAACCAATAGGCCTAATTAATTAACATTGCTAACATTAACATTTGGTATGAAAGTGACAGCAGCTTTGCTGTCTGTCAGTCTGTGTTAAAGAACAAAATAAAAAAAATCACTCTGCTCAAACAATCTGCTCTTGACTAAATTACTTTTTCATATTTAATATGGATTAATATATAAATATAATCTATATCTATGACTTTATACATCATAGTATTTTGTTCCTGAATAGTAGCAGCTACTGTTAGTTTTAGGCTAGTTGTACGCAGTTGAAATGTAGCTAATAATTTCTGACTGTCACATAACAGAACAAATGTAAACGGGTTAAGGTGGGGCCCCTGGGCTGCAGCCCATTGAAGACTGGAGTAATGACTTTTCCTTCACAGGAATAAATTGCATTTTTAATTTATTAAAAGTGAACACATTTATTTTGAATTGTAATAATAATTCACAATATTAATATTTTTGTTGTATGTTTACATAAGAGACTTTTGAACTGTTTTAATACAGTTTTAAAACTGTACATAATACATAAAAAAAAATTTAAGTTAAAGAAATTCCACTTATTAAAATATGCATTTTTAAAATAGCATTTCATTGTCATTCCTAAATAAATTCTAATTCAACATAATATTGGACACGGTCTATTCGATTAAAAATTCTAACTCTATTGAAAGTGAATTGAAAAGAAGCCAGCTCTTATATATTGCTTTGTACCTCCGCCACATGGCTTGGAGCAGTGCGACCACTTCCTGAGAGCCCACTCGAAGTAAATTGTGTCGTCCTGAGGCAGGGTGTTCTCCATTGAGGAGAGCGGATCTTCTGGCAGGATGTATTTGTATGAAAGCGTGACTTTAGAAATGCTCTGAGACTGGACCTGGAGAAGATGTTTGATATTGGTTAAGCATGTTACTTTTTAAAAAATACATTCTGTTGATTGGCCTTATTGGTATCATCTGATTTAACTTTAATTGTTAATAGTTTACCCAAAGATGAAAATTAAGTCATTGTTTACTCACCCTGGTGTTATTTTAATGCTGCATCCCTTCTTATTTTGGGCCACAAAAGGATATAAAAAAAATACACTGCTTGTGCTTCTCCATAAAATGGTAGTGGATGGCGACCAGCATAAAGCTTTAAAAAAAAGAAAGAAAAAAGCCACAAAAGTATCACTGAATGGTCCCATGTGACACGTGTCATAAAGACACATTTATATGCAAACACCATGTAAAAGTGAATTTTGCATCCGATGTCCCCTTTAAATAGTACATTAAATTTTGCTTTGTTTTTTCACCAAACTCTCAGAACACTTGGAATGTATGATACGTGTTGCATGGGACCATTTTGTGATACTTTTGCATTTGTTTTTAAAGCCTGATACTTATATATAGTGTATGGACGAGTGCGAGCAGGGCTTTTTTATTTTTTATATCTCCTTACATGGTCTGAAAAAGAAGGGCAAACGCCATTGGAACAACACCAGGTTGATTAAGTAATGACTGAATTTTCAATTCTGGGTGAACTATACCTAACCACTACTAGACATACTGCCCTTATTTACCCTAAAAGCTGTTTAGGTTTAGTTCTGGATTTACAGTTGTCTACTTTGGTAATTTTGGCTGATATAATGCTCATTCTCACCATAATGAGAACTCCATATTTGAGTGGTCCGGTGGTCTGGACCGTCTCCATGTCATCATTGTTAGTGTACTCCCACACCACACCTTTTTCAATTACTGTACGTGACTCAGGAAAATCACCCTCGTCATTCAGAAAGATATGATCTGTGGCCTGGTTCTTCACCACTAGCAGAGGACAATTTAACATTAGGACAATCTTAATTCTATGCAGTCCAATTCATGCACCCAGTGAGACACAAACAAGGATCAATCTTCATCAAGCTGATTTTATACACATTTCTTGTACCTATAAATCACAGTATTGGAAGGCATTACTTCTAAGTAGCTAAGGTGCTCCATGGTCACTGAGCTGGAGCTCCTAATGTTCTCAGCGCCAGGAGGAGTCCAAATCTCTCCATCAATAACAAAGGAGCTAGAATACCTAGAATATGTGGAGTTCCTTTGAATTCACAGATCTGTATGTGGCGTGCTCCTCTAGGAATCTCCAGGATCTTCAGAAAACCTAAGGATACAATTTACAAAAATAAAATAAGATTTGAGAATTGAAGAATTTCCTGATTGTGCTGAAATTTTTAAATTAATCTGGGTTGAAAACACTGATTGAACTGCACAGGTTATGTATGGAGACCTGTTCATGGAGTCTGCGGTGAGGGAAGAAGCTCACCTGGTTTCCTCGTGCTGCGGGTGAAATTTCCTTTGACAATCTTGCAGGTGGAGTTGTCTCCTCCACACACGCCACACTTATCATCCTCTAGATCCGAGGCTATAACATTGTCACAGCCCACTTTCTGTGCAGAGAGCAGGGTTTAAGAGATCCAAAAATATATAGAGACAGATGCTGACTTTAGATAAGCTGACCAGATTAACAGAAATTTTATTTTACAGAATTTCTTTGTAGGAACTTAAAATGTTTTTTGAATTCAATTGAGGTGCACTAAGTAATTTAAAGGTTTTACATATTAAGAAATAATTAGTACTTTTGAATTTTTTTTAAAATCACATGTGAGTAACATGTTGAGATCACATGACCAGCTGAAAACTCTATTTTTGCAGTGAAAACAAACAGGGCATTTCCAGAATTGAATCTGTAACTGCAAGATTTTGCTTTTGAGTGGAATGCATCATCCATGGCAATAAATGTCATCATAAAGGCTAAGACAACAGTGCTATTGACCAGCAATTTTGTATGAAATATTAAGCATAGATGGTAAATTTACTCTAAAATGAATCTTAATTCTAACCAGAACTCTTGTTTGCCAATAAAATCGGTAAACATCAGTAAAAGGTAGGAAATACTCTTGAGCACATGACTGCATGAAAACAATCACAGATCCCATCTTTCCTTTAGTGAGTTCTAGTGCTGTTGCACATTCAAACCCAGCCTTTTCCAGACATTCATATTCCTCTCAGATTATAAAGCAATACATCTAGCAATGCATTTCATCTTTTAATTCCACTAGCAAAACATTGAGATCTAAGCATGTACTTCATCAGTCTGCCTTACTCACAGGACTTAGCAGTCATGTATTCCACCAATAACAGAACTATCTAAACACAGACCATTGAAGACAGCGTCCTATTCTAGCAAATCAACAATTTACCTGGCAGTGAGGAGCGGAAAGGCCTCGGAAGTCTGATTAGGCCTGATATTATTCATTCTATGGCATTTTGAACTTCAGTGATGGATGATTTGTGTGTGTGTGTTTGAATAACCTTTACCTCACATTCCCCACGCACACACACGCTGTAAGGGTCTTTATAGGAACAATGTGTGCCATCATGCACCATTCTCTTCATGGATATCACGTCTCCGGTCTCTTTTGACTGGCAGTACAGTTGACATCTTTCTTCAGCTGTCCAAAAACAAACCAGACCACAGACAAATTCATACAATTCCTATTTGTAGTTCTAGCACACATATACATTTTTGCATGTTTTTGAATTGATGGAATTAATATATTGATTTTATTGTATTTTATCAAACATTTTTTTATATTTAAATTCAATCAAGATTAATTAAATATGGCACCACATTTACTTACATTTATTATTTACAACACTTTTTTTCTAGTGTGTTTGAAGAATTCCATTACTTTACTCAAGCTGACACTTTAGAATGTTAAAATGAATGAAAAATTTAAATATAAAAATATAAAAGTAAATGTAACATCTCGGTTACATACGTAACCCTTGTTCCCTGATGGAGGGATTTAAGACGTTATGTTATGTCGACATTAGGGGTCTTACCAGGGAGCCCCAATCACCTCTGAGTTTAAGAGAAAACGACAATGAGGATTGGCGAGTGGATTTTGCATGTCACGCCACTCCCCCATACATATGGGTATATAAGATGGCACCGTACATCCACTCATTCAGGTTTATACTGAGGAGCCGATACTGTGTCCTCACACTCAGCGAGTGGTTCAGGTTTGTGGTAAGGGGACATAACGTCTCTGTTCCCTCCATCAGGGAACGAGGGTTACGTACATAATCGAGATATTCACTATCTATCGGTCACTATGAGTTATGTCGTGACGACATTAGGGGTCCTATGGAAAGCGCCACAACCACTGAACGTCTTTACCACTGTGGCGCTGCAAATGCTGACAAGCTGTGGCGTGCCAAGGCAAATGCCAACGCATAAGTCGTAACCTTCCCAGTGCCCCAGAGCAAATTCACTGACCTTGGTGCCAAGAGGGGCCAATGGTGAGTACATCACTGCTGGAGAAAACCATGCTGCTGAAGGCCATCCACAGAAATTCTTTAACAGAAGGAATTTTAACTTCTGAAACAGACTTGCTTCAGATCTTTTCCCTTTTCTTTCTTCCAGCAAGGCTAGATGAAAACGTTGGGGAAGCATGGCTAAGTCCAAGGGTAAGGCTGCTACTGAGACCACATCCTATCCGTAGGGAGGTGATATGTGGAGATACTAATATGGAATAACCCAAGAGGAGCAATACTACATATGGAATAGGTCTCTGAGGTAGGTCCTGCCTGTGAGTAGGGATGGAGCAACTACCAACAGAGATGGACAGAGTGGAATCTATCCAAGCGAAGACACGGGTTTACCATGAAGGATACCTTACCGTGGAAGAAAACACATCTGAAATTACCTGCAGAGAACCCTACAGATGGGACACCTAGCCCAGTACAGGGGCTGACCGGAGTCCCAGGCATGCTAACAAAAGTACTGGGCTTAGCGTCAGACTCCTCTGCCGAGTCTGACTGCCGGGGGGTGCTGGAGGATGCTCGACCAGGGTTCGCCATCCTGGGAACTCATCTGGGAGTATAAAGGCCCTCACATCCCCTTGTGATGGGGAATGGAGTAGCAAGTGTGACACTGAGCCAGTTCTTACACATGGGAAGAAACCGGCTCTTTGCAAAGGTTGTAAAACCTTCCGAAGGTGTTAGGTGTCGCCCAGCCAACAGCTCTGCAAGTGTCTGCCAGAGAGGCTCAGTGTGCCAAAGCCCAGGAGGAAGCTACACTCCGGGCAGAGTGAGTTCTCACCCCCAGGGGGCACGGCTCGCCTTGGGATTGATACGCCAAGGCAATGGCATCCTATTAGGGGTAGGAATAGCAGGGTACCTCACGATACGATACAAATCATGATACATGGCTCACGATACGATAATATCACGAATATAGCGATTCTGCGATAATCGATATATTGCTAGACAATCCTATAACGATATATCACGATATCTGTCTAACTATGAAAACAAAATGCCTGTGAAAAGGTTAAGTGCATGTTTAATAGCAAATTTACCATGTTAAGTAAATTAATAATTTTATTCTTGGACTTATTAAAAGTTACACATTTCTTTTTGTGTAAACCAACACATTTAACTGCTTATCAACTTTATATAGGCTATATATTTATATAAAACCTGGTACATTTCCAAAAATTAACCTTGAGTTTTTTCTCAACCTTTCCTTTCCTCTTAAAACCGAGCCCCGCACATGACATAGCCGTTTACATCGCCTCTTTTGCGCGCTCAAGTTCGTTATTTCAAATGTAGACGCGCAGCAAGCACACACACTGCACACTTCTGCGCCGCATTACGGCTCTGACAAGGTTTTGTTTCGTCGTCTATGCCATAGGTGCAGATTAGGTTTCTGCAGGTCAGTGCTCACTGCCCAGACTGCATAACACGCACTTGTAATATCTAAAGAGCGAGAGAGCATCCAGTTTTGTTGACATAAAACTGGACGCGCCGCTCTCTCTCACTCATATAGTGAGGGAAATCTACCTGTGATCCGAGCTGAGAGGTTAGGCTACTCACGACGCCAATTGCGCTCTGCATATGATAACGTGACGATGCATACAGTCCACGATGCATAGCTGTTCCGGGGCATTTTTTAGTTCTCATACTCCATAAACAAAGAAGCCCGGTTTGATCTCTGGATTTGGTGGTGGTTACAATAACGCTATATTCCTTCTTCGCTGTAATTACAATTTTACGTTCATCTGGACATCTGCAATTCTGGGAAGGCCACCACAAGGAAGTCTGGAGGTTACTGCCGCTCGGTAAGCCAAGTGGTAAAACAAGCCACAGTGTAGGTATGAATTTAGATCTTTTGTATGTTTAAAAAAATATCGATACTTGGTGCCAGAGTATGAACATCATCGCGGCCCAGAAAAATGTGATAATTGCACATCGATTTATTGCCCACAGCCTACCATATACAGTGGGTCCCACCTATGCCTGGAGGACAGCCGTTTTTTCTGCTGTCCTCCGTAGCAGACAAAGAGCTGCTCTGAGCTTCTGAAGCTCCGGGTGAGATCCACGTATATGTGCAAACAGGAAGAAAACAGGTCTACCTAAGATTCCCCGAAATGACTCCAGATCAGCTGAACCACCTGGGGATGGAGATGGTGGGCGAGTTGCGACATGCGACATGATCGTAGACCTCCCTGATGTTTGATGTATGATATAGCCGCAGTGCTGTCCATGCGGACCAACACGTGCTTGCTCTGCAGCAGTGACCGTAACCGTCGCAATGCTAGAAGCACTGGCAGCAACTCCAGGCAGTTGATGTGCCAAAACAGATGATGGCCTTCCCACAGACCCTGGGCATGCATGCCGTTGCTGTAGCACTCCAGCCGGTCTGATAAAAACATGCCAGGACACTTGTACTGAGGGCACCCCTGCCCATATAAAAGCAAGGTCCGACCAGGGGCTGAATGTGCGGCGACACATCAGCGTGATAACGACATGAAGTAATTCAAGTGGAATGACTGTGGCTGCGAATGCCATATGCCCCAGGAGCCTCTGAAATTGTTTCAGTGGTCCTACTGTCCTGTCTATGAAGGAACTCAGGCATTTCAGCACTGATTGGGCACACTCGTTGGTAAAATGCACTCGTCTGCTTGACCGAATTTCCAACTAGAGATCGCAATCAAGGGGGAGTACGAGGGACCCCAACGCACGGGTGCCCCCCCCCCCCGGTGCGGGACAACTCTTGATGGGCGAGTGCAGGTGCGGGCGGGGAGAGACTAGTGTGTGTGCAGGATGCGGGAGAATAAAATGATTTGCGGGACTCCCGCAAAATAGAAATTATCTAAATATAAAGTGTCTAAAACATATAAATTGTTATTTATCTGTTGTACAAAAGCAAAAAGAACAACTAATATTAACATTAAAATGATTGATATAATTTTATGTAAGCAAGCTAGGCATAGTTTCTATTTATAACACATGTTTAAAGGGTAGCGCAATGTAGCCAATCACAGACACAGCTGTTTTTTTTTTCTAGAACGCAATGGCCAATCAGAGGTGATCAAGTTAGAATCTACTCACCACTGTGCTGAAATTGCGTGCTCACGAATCTCTCATTTTAACACATGAAGTGTAGACATTGTGAAAGATTCATTGTGCATATATTTTGTTGTGTTATAACAGTGCTTTATGATATTGCGATGAACTGAGATGTCAGCTTTTTGTAATAATAAAAGGAGTGCTGTTTGCTGGTATTCTGCCGTGCCAAACCATGCAAGCAGCAGCCCATGCTTGCTTTTCTGTTAAAAACAACAGTGGTTTGTTAATGTTGATGCTTAGCCTAAATAAATATTTAATCGGGAGTGTTTATGCTGGGATGTTAGGAACTTAGGAGATGTTACAGAACCATTTCATTTAAATTTCTTCAATGTGCTGAAAAAGTCTGTATAGATTACTTTTATGCGGGCTTTTGCGGGCGGGAGCGGGACAAAACATGAATGTCGCGGGCGGGAGCGGGACCAGATCAGATATATTTCTGTGGGAGCGGGCGGGCGCGTGACAGAATCGTGCGGGAGCGGGACTGAAAAATCCATCCCGAGCAGGTCTCTAATTCCAACTCCATACAGAGAAAGGAGATTCTCTGCATGGGGGAGAGCTTGCTCTTTTTCCCAGTTGACCCGAAGCCCCAACCGCCTGAAGTGCTGGAGCACCAGGTCCCTGTGATCACACAACTCCTCTCGCGACCGGGCCATGATGAGCCAGTCGTCGAGATAGTTGAGGATCCTGATGCCCACTTCCCATAATAGGACAAGGGTGCCATCCATGTTTTTGGTAAGGCCATGGGGGGACAGGGACAGCCTGAAGGGTCTTCTTTGAAAACTTAGCGGCAGCCTGGGACACGGGGGGCACTGCCTTGTTGTGTGGAGTTTGACATGCCGGCCTTGATGTTGTCTCAGTGCGAGACAGAGCTGCCGTGGAGGACGCAGGAGTGCACTCAAAGTGACAAGCAGACTGTTGGCCAGCCTTCGACGGAGCGGTGGCAGCAGGAGGATCACGTCGGGCAAGATGTGCTTGATGGCCTCAGTCTGATTCTGTACTGCCGAGAACTGCTGGGCAAAGTCCTCGACAATGTCACCGAACAGGCCAGCCTGGGATATAGGAGCGTCAAGAAAGTGAACTTTGACGACCCAGGGGAGTCACCCAGGCCCAGGGGAGTCACGCTGCTGAAAGGGGGATACAGCTGAATGCGCCGTTATGCCAAATCGTGAAGAGAAGAGGTGGTGAATGGCCGTGAACTGCTTTCTCATCCAGTCGGCTCCGAAGCAAAAATCTGAATGAGTGGATGCACACAGCCATCTTGTGGCAACCAGGTTGAGCCAGAGATGATGCTCTTCGACCACCAGAGTGTACATTACCTGCCCCGAGGGTGAAGTCAGTCACCGTGTGCAGTTCCTGCATCAACCCTGGGTCAGTACTACCTTTGTGCATTTGTTTTAACGCCTTGACCTAGTGGACCTGCAGGATGGCCATGGTATGCAGGACATAGGCGGCTTGGCCTGCAGCGCTGTAAGCTTTGGCAGCCAGGGTTGACGTCAGCTTACAGGTCTTGGACAGGAGGCGCTGACGATTCCTTGAGGTGAAAGTGTTTTGCCAGCCCAGGTGCACCGCAATCTCTCTCTCTCTGCCTGGGGAATGTCAACGTGCCCCCTAGCTGCCCTGCCATCAAGGGTAGTGAGGATGGAGGAAGTCTGACGAGCGGCTTCTGGCCGTAAAAGGGGCCTTCCATGACTTTGTGATTCCTCATGCACCTCCGAGAAGAAAGGAACCGGGGCTGGATGTGGTTGAGAGCCGCACCCCATGCCGAGAAACCAATCATTCATACACAAACTCTCAGGGCTGGATGGTGTGTTCACCTCCAACCTCAACACTACATTCAAATTCGTCAATCAGAATGAATTCATTACGATGGAAGCAAAAAGTGTCCATGTAAACGTACCTATTGTCACACTCAGATCTCCCAGAGCACTAACCAGCGATTCCCTGCTTGTAGCAGGGAAACTGGGACCTGTAGTGACAGAGGGATCTCTACCTTTCCTGAGAAAGGAGAGATGCACTTGCAGCATTGAACAGGGTCATGCGCTCGCATGTCAGGGCAATGAACCATCCATAAAACATGTCTCTTCCAAGAAACTGCTCTTTTGTGAAATGAAGCGCCCAGGGGAGTCACGCTGCTGAAAGGGGGACACAGCTGAATGCGCCGTTATGCCAAATCGTGAAGAGAAGATGTGGTGAATGGGCCGTGAACTGCTTTCTCAGCCAGTCGGGCTCCGAAGTAAAAATCTGAATGAGTGGATGCACGCAGCCATCTTGTGGCAAGATCTATACCTGTATGTACGAGGGAGTGGCTCGGTATGCAAACTCCACTTGCCAATTCTCAATGGCGTTTTCTTTCAAACTCAGAGGTGATTGAGGCTCCCAAGTAAGACCCCTAATGTCGTCACGACATAACTCGTAGTGACCAACAGATAGGGAACAATACTATAATACTATAAATGTATGGACTGGTAAAGATAATGTTACATTTTGATCTGTAATTGTTCATATTGTTAATTCAGCGTACGTACCATCAAAAGTTTGGGGTCAGTAAGTTTAAAAAAATAAATAAAAATAAATAAATTATTTTATTTTGGCTAAGAGCCATTTAATTGTTCAAAGTTGACAGTAAAGATGTTAAAAAAAAGTTACAAAAGATTTTATTAAATAAATTATGTTCTTTTCAACTTTCCATACAATGAAGAATCCACTGAAATATGAAGCAATAGTGTCCTTCTGCTTTGGGTGTCCCGAGTTTGAGTCCTGGCTTGTGGACCTTTTCTGATCCCATCCCCCCTCTCTCTCCCACTCTGTTTCCTGTCAATATATACTGTCCTATCCTAATAAAAAAAAGGCTAAAATAAAATTTAAAAAAAAGACATATGAAGTAGAAAATCTGTTTACACAGCATTAACTGTTTCGAGCATCCAATTTTCACCATAACAGAATGATTTCTGAAGAATCATGTGATACTGAAGACTGGAGTAATGACATTCATCACAGGAATTAATTACATTTTAAAGTATATTTAAATAGAAAATAGTTATTTTTTTATTCAAATAATATTTCACTGAATAGATTACTGAATCTATTTTTGAAGGAAATGCAGCCTTGGTGAACATAAGAGACTAATTTTAAAAATATTATAAAATCTTACCAAGTATATGGTAGTATACAGCCAAACATACACAAATGTACCTGAATGAATACTTGTAAAAAGTAAGGCGCTTAAAAAGTTTAAAAGTAAACAAAAAAGTAAACAACCACACTTTACACAAACAAATACCTGTAAATACTAATGAATCATATTGCTACTTCTAGACAATTCATATGGATGCATTTAGTAAGAATGCCACTGATATCAGATTTGGGGTGCAATGATAATTATTTTAGAGCTAAAAGAAGGTGTTTGCTACATAAAAAAAAATCAGAAATCAACAAAAGATTAAAAACAACAAAAACAAAAAACTGTGTCTCCACTGCAACATTGTTCTTACTGAATGTGCACTGAAATGAAGACTTTACTCCCATCAGCAGTAGAGGGGGAGGTTGGAGTGATATTAGCTGGCTACCTGCATTCCCTCTACTGTAGCAGTAATTCGGTCCCAGTGGATAACTGGAGATGCCATTGCTGCTTAATCACATTTCCATGTGCCTTTCTTCCAACCGCTGCCGTCCAGCTCTTGGCTGATGCCCTTCTCAATGACTGGGCCAAGCCTTTGGTGAATGTTTCCAAGCAACTAAGAGCAACTCTCCAGTTGAGTAACAACCCTATTTCTCTTTCTAAAGTCTTAATGATGAAGTTACCAAATAAAGACATAAATAATGATACCATGATCCCAAAGGAGAGATACAGTCACTTTTTTCCAGAATGTTTTGGTTTCATTCTTTCCATGAATTTAAGTTCCATCCTCTTTGTTGTTCTGCATTAAGGTCCTGATGGCTCGGCATAAAACTATGAAAGCTTGTTTCTGCCACAGGTTAAAAAAATAAAAAGGTTTTTTCCTCGCAATTCTGAGTTTATATCTCACAATTCTGACTTTTTTATCAGAATTGTGAGAATGAAGAGTATAATACCATGTGACTGTGCAATGTCTTTTTCACCACCATAAAATGAGACTGAACAAAAATGGAAATTGATGTGGAAATGCATAACTCTAAATAAATCAGGTCATCTCTCACATTCAGGGTGCTCATAGGGCAGCCAATGGTGTTTGGTGCCTTCATGCTCAAAGTGGGGGTTCCACATCTCGCACTGCTCCTCTCTAAAGTCAGCTAGGGCCTTTGCACACTCTTCCATGTTACAGAGCTGGAACTCATAGTTGTTTCCATAACAAGTGCGCCCCCCGTTGGCCGGACTACAACATAGAACAGATTTGTTCAAGTCAATGAGGAGAAAAATGTGAGAAGATGAGAATACCGTTTTCACCGATTTGAGGACACTCACCTTGGGTTGTTACATTCGCGAGTGCGGAACCGTACTCCACCACCACAGGTACGAGAACAGGAACCAAACTTGGTCCACTGACCCCAGTGACCATCCTGCCTAAGAATGTCTGGTGTCAGCTTGATACAGTGACCCTTAAAACATTGCTAGAGAAGTAAAGAGAGAAAAGAAAAAAATGGTATCTGGTATTTTGGTTCTGGGTATATGCTCAGGTTCTGAGTATAAGGTCTAACCTTTCCTGCTGCACACTTGGTACCGTCGATAGGAGGGCCCTTCTTGGTCTTGCAGAAGAAAGGGTTCTCGGGGTGGCTGCACCACAGCTGCTTGCAAGGATCGTAGGTGCTGTACTAAAAGAAACAGTCATGCTCGCATTCATATACACAGACCACGTGACCAGCCCAGATTACATTTACATGGCCGTGTGGTGGCAGAGAAATGGGAAAGTGGCAGAAGTCTTGTTTTTAAATTGTTTTCAGAGATTTTATTTTTGTCTTTCTTGCTTACAGATGAATAACCTGCTTGCACCTGCATTTTTTCTTATTATAGAACATGCTGAACGTAAAAAGTGGAGTCCATCAGTCAAGAAATGTTTATATTTAGCATATTTTTTTTTTCATTTATCACATTTTTAAACAAATCTTTATTTTACTTTTCACAACAGGAAACCATTGATAACAATAGGCACATTTTTTTCATGCGTCAGAAATTAGTTGCCAGAATACAATACAAACCTGCTGTACTTGGGAAATACATCTACAAGAACAGTTAATAACTAAAAAGTTAATAATTAATACTTTAAGAATAATATAAAGATGTCAATCAACAGCAGACGGATTTAAAATGAAAAGAAAAAATGATATAAATAAAAAATCTAAATAAATTGAATAAATTAATAAACTAAATAAAGGAAATACAATCATAGATGCGTTACCCACTTATAGTCGAAATTTGAGATTTTTTATTTACGACTTATATAATTGCCATAACAATTTTAGGTAAAAAAAAAAAGAACTGAAATCTGAAATCTTATGATTTGGTTCTCCAGTACTGATGTCGAGTAATCCCAGCGAGCTCATGTGTCAAGAAAGTCAGAATATATTGTCTCTACAAATAGGTTACTTTATCATGTAATATTGTATTCGCCTCTTATTAGTCACCTAGAGATGCAGTGCAGAATCTTAAATATTCTTAATTTTATTAAAGCTGCGTTCACACTGTCAGTTTTTGGGATTGACAACCACATTTACTTACAGGTGTGAATCTCGAAATGTCCCGTTCCCCCCCACCAAAACCGCCAGGGGCTTACCAATACATTTTGAATACTGTCTGTATGACTGTTGCCATTGGAGTCAGGTCCATCTTCCTTACCAGTGGGCCCATGCCACACTTGGGGACACAAGGATAAGCAAAGATGGCTACGTCCATAAAACTGAAAAGTCTTTTCACTTTTTGACGTGACAAAAGTCCAATCGAGCCGTGAACATTTGAGTCGTGCATAGAACATAAAAACAAATGGAACACCTCCAGTGGAGAAGAACAGTGACTGGATCTAAACCTTCAGATGACACACGCATGACGCATCTCTGTAAGTTAGCGAAACCACACATGAAAACCCGCAACATATGGTAGACAACCGTTTGTGACATGTAGACAGAGCGGCTCTCTCGCAGTGTATGATGTGACAGACAGCTAGCAGTCCAGTCCTGTTCCATTCACACAACGAGTTTTCTGAGAATGTGGTTGTGAGTCCTGAAAATTTACGGGTGTAAGTTTGGTTATAGAATGTGGTTGTCACTCCCGTAAATAACAGTACTGAGTGTGAACATAACCATATTAAGGACTCAAATACAGGACTGATAACTTGATAAAACTTTATTTATATGAAGGTTTAAATAAAAACAAACATCCCACATTTTCAGTATTTTCTCATGATCCTTACTTGAACCCTGTATACTGCATTGCCAGGTTTACTAACTATAAACCTAACTAGTTTATGTGGTTGAATGTGGAGTGAGATGGCATGCCAGGTTGGTTGGTGTGACGAAGTCTCTCTTTCACTCACCGCAGTGCACATCATGTAGCCCATGCCGAAGTCAAAGCGGCACTGGTCGTTCATAGAGTAATGCAGACCAGGCAGCTGGGGCAGAGATGGCCACTCATGATCAAAGGGCTCGTCACGGAGACAGTCATATGTACTGCATGAGTTATAGTACTATCTTAGAATGTGTAATCAAGGAACAGGATGAATAATAGAATATATTCATATGGCACAAAGCAGGAAGCTACCAAAACCAGGTAACTTACTTGAGGTATCGTCTGAGCTCCTGTTCACTGCATCGGGACCAATGAAAGCGGTGGAAGGCTGCTTGAACCAGAGGAGCCATTATACTGCCCATTGGAACCTCATCCCCACACTCATTCGCCTGGCCATCATGCTCCATCCCTAGTCTGAATATAATAAAACATATGCACTAACTCTATGCAGTTTTCTTCTGTACTGAATGGAAATGTGGGTGAGAGAATGGATATATGTAACAAATAATATATTATGTATATTTTTATCCAATGTAATATATAATGTATTCAAATATATTATATAACATATACAGTTTGTGAACCCTTTAGAATGTTCTATATTTCTGCAAAATTAGATTTTCACACAAATCCTGAAAGTAGACAAAGAGAATCCAATCAAACAAAGCAGACAAAAATATATACTTTGTCATTTATTTATTGAGAAAAATGATCCGGTGTTAAATATTTGTGAGTGGCTTTGGGTTATATTTATGCAGAAATATAGACAATTCTAAAGGGTTCACAAACTTTCAAGCAGCACTGTACACACAACATCTTCTTTGTTTGCAGTGATATACAAAATATTATCAAATATTTAGACATATAAATGACAGAATTTCTAGTTTTATTGATTGTTTTTGTGGCAGATAAATACTTCTCTGGTTTAAAAAAAAAAGAAAGAAAAAAAAGATCTGACATTCAAAGATATTACCGTCCACCCAATAGTTTCAATATAGTTAACTTCTTATTAGTGGCTTGAATTTTAAATAATTAGTGGTTTTTGTTGAACTACTAGTAATTGAACTACTTTAAATTATGATTAACTTGGGGCTTGACTCTTTCATGTTAGCTTCTCCAACAATGGTCAGTGGTGGCATATCATAGTGGAAGTTTTGATAAAGTTTTTCTCACACATGTCCCGTCTCATGGGCCACAACAAAAGCTGACGAGAAGCCATCCTCATGGTTCAGAGTGCAACTTCTCACAGGGTGACACATTCCTGTAACAGGAGCATAACCTGTAAAGAGAAGGAAGATAAATCGTTGTCAGCGATTTATGCTGCATTAAATTGTGGTAAGATTACAATCCACTCTTCCAGTTACACAAATTTTAATTGGTCTGCATATCTGAGATTTTTGATGTACTGTACATGCATCATGTTATGTTTACATGTAAGTTCATGGAATTTCAAAAGTATTACCTTGCATGCCAGTGGGCCCAAACTCTTGTCTGGTGAGGAAAATGGCATGATCGTGGTATTCTGCATCATTCTTGTCCTCTTTTTGCTGCAGGAAGGCCCAGCGACAGACATTCTCCAGACTCTGAGCAGCGTTGCCCAGCTCAATCAAACCCATGGACTGACAAAACCAACACAAATCAAAGGTTAATACATGACACTGTTAATTTACACAATTTAGTTTTAGAAATTTAGAAACCATAGTAGAATCCAAGACAAAAAAAAAAAAGGATTTGATCAAAATCTTTCATTTCACTTATATAGAGTATTAGAACCCTGAAAGGGATAGTTCACCCAAAAATGAAAATGTGGTGTTTATCTGCTTACCCCCAGGGCATGTAGGTGACTTTGTTTCTTCAGTAGAACACAAACAAAGATTTTTAACAACCCAAACTGTGGTCCGCAGTCTGTCAGTTTTACCCCCGTTTTTTTTTTTTTTAAAATTAATGGTAGTAATGGAAATCATGGCTTTGAGAGTAAAAAAAAAACATTCACAAACAAAACCAAATTAAACCCTGTGGCTCGTGACGATACATTGATGTGTAAAGACACGAAACGATCGGTCTGTGCAAGAAACTGAACAGTATTTATATAGTGTTTTACCTATAATTCAATTCAAGTTTATTTGTATAGCGCTTTTCACAATACAAATAGTTGCAAACCAACTTTACACATTAAGTTTCTACAATATTTAGTGGTGACTGTCAGTTAATGCCATGCAATGCATTTAATGCACTGCAATGTCTGAACTGTCCTGAGTGCGTACTCCGACCTGGCACATTACGTGTCTTCTTCTTCTTCTTTTTGCTTTACGGCAGATCGCAGACTTATAGTGCATTACCGCCACCTATCTCTCAAATGGACCATTGACACTCCTAACTGAGATTGTAGATAAAGTGTCAATGGTCCACTTGAGAGATAAGTGGCGGTAACCTTTATAATGTCTTCCAAAACGCTGGAAAGCAAGAAAGAAAAGACGGTTCTGGGTACGCGCCGCTGTCGCGGACACCTCAGGCCGCGCTCAGGACAGTTCAGCCCGTGCTGCACAGGTACAAACGATATCAAAATATTGTTCAGTTCTTGACAGACCGACCGTTTCGTGTCTTTACACACATTTATCGTCACGCACGCGTTAATTTGGTTTTTGTGTCATTTTTTTTTTTACCTCTTAGAGCCGGGATTCCCATCACTTTCCCTTATATTGACTGACAGACTGCAACGTTGAGTTAAACATCTTCGTTTTGTTCTAACTGAACGAAACAAAGTCACCTATACTCGGATGCCCGCTGGGGGTAAACATCAAGTTTCATTGTTTGGGTGAACTATCCCTTTAAGCCAAATCTATTAATGTTATAATAATTTTTACTTTTAATTTATACATTTCTAACCAACTAGTATCATTACTGTATTGTACTGTATCATTTTGCCCATGTGTTTTCAAGAGAAATCTTCTGTAATTTTCTACAGTTTGATTTTAGAGTTTTACTTGAGCTTTCAGAGTTTTAACTTTTTTATTTATTTTATTATAATTTTTTTAATCAGTGAAAATTAAAAGTGGCCCAAAGAATAAAGAAACTTTGGGAGCACTTTGTACCACTTTGTAGTCAGTAATTAAACTTCTTCAATTTCAGTATGCTGTTTATTAATTTTTTTATTTTTTAAAGAGTGGACTCAGTTTTCTAATTTTAAGTTTCTTAGGCATTCAGGTCATTGTTAATGCATCCACTACAAAATAAATTCAAAAACCCAACTTTGAAACTTCCTCGGCTACAGTGGTGAAACTTTTCATTGGATTGCAATAACAGAATATACTTAAATACTGGTGTCGGGTACACTACATATTTTTCATAGTTAAGATATTTTCATACTTTGAAATGCTGTTGATACAACTGCAGTCATCCAACAAAGTTTCAGAAGGAAACTGGCTGATGGCGTCTTACCTTGGAGGAGCAGAGCATCATGATCCTAACCAGGACAACATTAATATGGGCACCCAGAGAGCTGTCCTGATAAATCTCATTCACCTGTGGAACAATTCATAAGAAAAACAAAGGATAAACAAGTAGAAAAGTAACACAAACATAGCCTTACTACAGAGAGCCTGGATGTGACAAATGGATGTGTAATTTGTCTGGGCAATAACACGGCTATGAAAATTATGTAGGCGGGAAAAACGGTCACAGTGCCAGAGGCGATTTGAGAAGTTACAGAGTTTAACAGGAAAAAGCAGAGTTTACTGCCTGTAAGCTAAAAAATAAAAAACGCACAGCACTTACCCGTACAGTCACCTTGAGAAGGATTTAAAGGTCAACCCTGAAGCCTGATTGATCATTTACTGGTGCCCGGACATGTTTTCAGGTATTTATATATTTGCGGAAGCGTTATGTCTAGTATGCTTGTCAATTTTAAAATATATATATGTAAATAAATATATAGAGAGATCTATATACGTATATATAATATATATATATGGATATTATCTATATATATATACTAAATATATAGTATATATTATATATTTGAGGTAAGCTCTGTCCTTTAAAGGTCTGGCTACACAAGACTATGGCTGACTAGATCTGTTACACACGCTAATGTCCCTGCAGAGCAAGTATGGACTTGCTACTGCCAACATATACACACTGCTGCTGTGCGCCTGTAAGAATTGCTGTTGTTGCGTGACTAGGTATCATAATTCCCTAGAAAGCTAGGCAGCTGCACTGGGGAGGTGGAGGATTTCTCTAGCACGAGTGTTTCCTCACAGGGGGTCCTGACCCCTAGTTGGCCTGACATCAGCCAGGGTCCGTCTAAAGTATGGATGTTTGATATAATTTGTATCGTTTGATGACATTCCCATAAAAGAAAAATCCCATATAGCTGATGGTATTGCCGAAATCTGACAGTCATCTAACCTTAGATTCATGTCTTGACTGTCATGGTCCTCACAAGCCCCAATTATACGAGTCCATTTTTCTGTGGGGCCTTGACGCTGGTTCTGAATTGGACTGGGGTATGCCAAAAGGTTGAGATTCACTGCTCTAGCACACTGCAGGATCAGCTTACAGTGAACACTGAACCAAACTATTTAAATGTTAAGCAAGCAATCACATTGGCTACAGAAACAGAGTAAATTAATACATTAATAACAAAAAAAGTCATAAAATGTTCCCACATCAAATAATAAATAATTGCATGTGATCGGGGAGTGTGAATTATGCAATTTGACTATTGGTGTAGTACAAATTATATGATAGGGAAAAAGTAACCGGGCATGTATGAATGCCGTGTATCTCTGGCATCCCTTCATAACGGACAGCACATATTTCATATCACTTGACTGTAATTAGTACAGTTCTATTTCAGCACGAGGTCCTAACGAAGACAATTATGGTTATCATGCTACACGTGACTTCTCTCTCAGTCTCCACCTCAAAGAAAAAACGACTATCCACCACATCCACACACACCCACATGCTCTACCGTGTATAGAAAATACACCCCTTTTTCACCACCCCATTTAGTTGCTTTTGCATTCGTGAAATGAAGGACCCGTTTTTGTTTATCACAGCGGAGTATGAAAGATCTCACACCATATGTCACGAAAAAAATAATAACCAGAAGAACTGATTTGGAAAAAGGATCAGTCCCTTGTGTCAGTATTGTGTTGAACCACCTTTTGCTTTAATTACAGACTTGAATGGACTGAGTAAAGCTGGATAAAACAAAAACGGTGTCCTTCTTCATTTCAGCAAAATGTGATTATTTTAAGGGGGGGGGGTGATTATTTTCTATACCCACTGTACACAGGGACCGATAGGATGACGCTCAACAGAGCCTGGTTAAAAAATCTGATTCTGATTAGGAACAAATATACCAGGCAAAAGAGAGAATTCCTCCTATAGTTTGAAGCACTAAAACCTTAAACCCCACCAGAATGCATAAAAGAACAATTAGATGCCTATTCCTGCATCATAGCCACTGGGTCGTTTTTCATAAAAAACGTCACACTTTAGTTTATGACCAATTCTCAGTATTAACGAACTTTAACTACAGACTTTTTGCCTTGATAAACTCCCAATTTGCTGCTTATTACTAGTTAGTAAGGTAATTTTTAAGTGTCTGATTAATGGATCTAGAATATGGTCATGCAAAAAGGCATTATATAGTGCTTATAATGCAAGTGCATGGTTTCTTGTTATGGCACTTCACATTACAAATCGGTTTGCAAAGCAGGCTTCACAGCAAAGTGAAGTACTAATAACAGCAAATAATCCTGTAATGTGAATGCTATAGCTCCGTAGTTTAGTCAGGGTAGTGAGAATTGGAAACCGTATCATAAAGCATTACCACTGAACTTTAGATAACATGATGGTGTGTGTGTGTGTGTGCATTTAATCTCTGATTTAACTTTAACATGAATACTAATTATGAGTATATGTATTCACATATGGCAATATGGAAAATATCTGTTTTTAAAAACATAACTTTTGATATTTCAGTATAAAAAAAATACTTATGCATTTTAGAGTAACCAAATAGTGAGTGTTAATGTAGTTTTATATTATTTTCAATATTTCATTTGATATTATATTTAAAATAATTAGTATAACATATTTATAATGATAGAACAAATAGATGTCTTCCTGTTGTTAAAGTAACAGTTCATTATCATTGTTGCGAAGTATGAAAACAGTTTAAATATTAGTCTCTGAGAAACAGTGCCAGGCAACCCGGTTCCCACCTGAAACCATGTATCTACTCAGGCACTCAGTAATTACAGCTCTGTAACCCGGCACATAAATGACTATTATCAGCACATACTCTCTCGTTTTTATTCTCTCCTCTCCCCCACACATAAACACACACACCGTACTAATCACCCTAGCAGCGAGTCTCTCATTAGCACTGGCTGTCTCTGGCCCTCTCCAGGACCCTGTCAGTATTTTATTAGTCTAGATCTCTGCTTGTAGCTGGCAGGTAGCTAATTGACTTGTAAGAGGCCAAAGTGCCAGAAAATCATTAGGGCTAAATTAATAATGCAGCAAGGTCCTTCCATCGGAGCTTGTCTTCTGCTTAGTAACAGGACCGCCATGCAGACAAAAGTGAACGGTGAATGAGGGAATTACGAGGATGGAGGAACCTAAGTTGCAAAATCTTTGCAATTGCTATCCAGTCACTTACATGTCACATATAAGTATAAAAATGACAACTGCTCTAACTACACAAATTCAATTTTGTGTGTTGTTGCGTTTCAAAATGTCAGACCGCAGTTCATAATGCAACGCAAATATGAACATTTTGAACATTGCCACAAGTGGCACTAAAACAAATACTAGAGTAAGCATTTTCATTCGTGCTTCATGCAAACTTGTTTAAAAGTTAGTATGTTTATAGTTAGCTACCTAAATAAAAAAAAAACATGTAGTTTAATGTCACATGCATTTAAAGGTAATTATGAGGTTTGTTACAATCACAGCAATACGTTAAAAGTAAGAATTACGTATTTTCAAATGGACCATGGGACATCGGTCAAGCATTAAGCCCTGTTCACACCAAGAACGATAACTATAAAGATAACGATATTAGCGTTCACACCAGGGAACGATATTGTCGCTTTAAATTCTCGAGCTCGTTATAGCAGGATGGATTCTGATTGGCTGTCAATGTTTGTCTCGTTCATCAGCTGGAAAAAAATCCTTCTGAAAGTGATTCCAATTATATCATTTCTCTGTGCATTTATCGTTATAGTTGTAGAAACTATATCTTTATCGTTATCTTTATAGTTATCGTCCTTGGTGTGAATGGGCCTTTAGGGTCTGTTTTTTTTGTGAAATTTCTGGCAAAAATTTGTCAAAAATGAAAAAGAAAAACAGAGGGAAAGGCATAAAATGTTTTGTTGTGCAGGTTTGACAGCAAGTTCATTGCGAGTCTGGTCTTGTTGAGGATCTCAAGTACATCAGTCTTTCAGGTAGGAAACGTTGTCAGGGATGTGGATGTAATTTCTTGACTCAGAGTAGTTGTCAGGGAGACGGATGGAGGTTTGGATCAACATCAAGCGTCAAGCCCTAACATACACAAGTAATGCTAATTTCTCTGTTTGAGTTTGAAGTCATTCATGTAAATGTCTGATAAAATCATGATTTTGAATAACCATAGCGCTGTCTTAAAATTGATGGAGATATTTTGGATAAATTATGATTTGTTTATATTAGACGGAGAACCAATAAGTCCCTGAGGCGAAATTACTGGTCATTTAGCTAACGCATAATTTAGCAAATGCCATTTAGCTTACTTCTTTTATACAAAGTAACTTAGAGTAGACAGTTTCCCAACAATCTTAAAAATAAAGGTTACAAAAGGAGGGTTTAGCAGCAATGAAATATAAGAATCATTTTGGGTTCCCAAGTTTTTTTTTCATACACTCTGAAAAATAAGGATTCTTAATTGGCATGGCATTGATTGTTCCATGAAACACTTTTAATATCCACGTAATCTTTCCATTGCACAAAAGGTTCTTTAAAATGGAGTTGTTTATTCAGATTATTAAAATGAAAAGTGAAATAAAATGGTTATTTTAAGAACTGTTCACTGTAAGGTTCTTTAGAGAACCCAGAATGGTTCTTCTATTGCATTGCTACAAAAACCCTCTTTTGGCACTTTTATTTTTGTGAACTGAGTGTAGTGTGAAGAACATTATAATAACCCAAATAACCTTTTTGCAGAACCTTTTGTGCAATGCAGAGGTTCCATGGATAAAGGATCTGCATGGAACCATAGAAGCTAATAAAGAACCTGCATTTTTTTAAGCGTATGGAACAAACAGACGATTTGTGCGTTGCATATGATAATAGGCCATGAAGGTCATCTCAGTACCATAACCATTAGCTACCACCTCAAGCTTAGATTCTTTCTAATGGGGTTTGGAAAACTTACAATGTTCATGAGGGTCAGGAGGTACTTCTGGATGTGCTCTCTGCCATGAAACATCACCACAGAGCAGTCCACACCCAACAGAACCTCGATATTAAAGATCTCGTCTTCATACGTCTGTCTGCGAGTTCGCGAGTTGCTCTTTATTTTCTTCTTAACATGGTGGGGTAAATACTCCAATCCAGTGTGAAAACCCAGAGGGGAACCTGCAAAACATGTGCACAAATGATTAAATATCATTTAAAGAGGTCAAATCATGATGAATCAAATTTTCCTTGAACTTTTGAGTACTATAAAAACATACTGTAAATTTCAGAACCAGAAGCTGACCACAGAGGGGAGAAAATATTAAATAATAAAAACAGTATACAGTGCCTTCAGTATACAGACATTCGTTTTTTCACATTTTGTTATGTTGCTGCCTTGTTAAACTGCTTTAAATCACTTTTTCTCCCACATCAATCTACACTCCATACACCATACTGACAAAGCAAAAACAGAACTGTTACAACTTCAAAAATTTATAAAAAAATAAAGAAAACTGAAATAAGTACATTGCATAAGTATTCTAGTAATATAACTAAATATTTTGCTGAAGCACCTTACAGTCTCAAGTATTTTTGTAATGCGGGAAACAGGCTTGTAATCATAGTTGACAAGTATCTGCCATTTTTCTCCTCACCTCTAACCTCTCAAGCTATGTTAAGGTTGGATGGGAGCAAATGTTCTAATTTTCAAGTTTCTCAAGAATATTTGATTTTTTTTTTTTTTTTTTTTTTTTTTTTTTTTTTTTTTTTTTCTCTGTTGGTTTTTTTTTTTTTTTTAGGTTAAAGCTCAGCTCTGGCTGGGCACTCAAGGACACTGAGCAGAGTCGTCATAAGCCACTCTTTTGTTACTGGTGCGTAGGTTCATGGTCTGTGGAAGGTGGAAACCTCTGGCCCCAGTCTTGAGTCTGAAGCTCTGGACAGGGTTTCATTAAGGCAATCATATTGTGTGTGCATTGAGCTGATCATTTCCTCTGCGAGTCCCTCGGTCTGCACTGAAAAAACAGCCACAGCATGAGGCGGCTACCGCACGGCTGTAGTTTTGGGCATGGTACTGAGGTGATGAGCCGGTGCTGGTTTCCTCATAAACATGATGTTTGGAATTGAGGTTATCGACCAGAGACTAGTGTGGTGGTCCTCCAGAGTCTGAGAGTCCTAGGTGTTTTATGCAAAGTCTATGTACACTAGAAATGTGTTTCATGTGCCTTCACGGTGGGAGAAGATGGTGAGTATGGCCACTCCGACATAAGACCCAGATTGGTGGAGGTGTTGGCATGATATTTGTCTCGTCTAGATTTTCTCCCATTGATATATGAATCAGGAGCTCAACTTCGAGTACATATGTTCTGTCCACCACTATACCAAGGACCTTCTACAATCAAGGCTCAGTTGGCCAGTGAGGCCAGGTCTAGGAAGCTGAAGTGTTGTTTCAAAACTTATTCGCATTAAGAGGTAACAGAGACTATCATGTTCTTGACCCTAATGAAGGAGATTTTTTCTGCACTCTTCCACAATGTGTGGCTGAACAAACCGGTTCTGAGCTCTACAGGCAGGTTTTTCCTAAGGGCGGTTTTGCTCGGATAGCATTACAGCTGTTAGACCATTGGTAAGATGGTGTGCCTTACAAATTATACCGATTCAATGGAATGCGAACAGGTTACTTCACTCAAGTGGTCGTGACATCTACAGCCCAAGGAATGCTCCGAGCTAAATTTCAACTGTCCTAGATATGAATACTTATGCAATGGAATCATTTGAGTAGTGTGTATTTTACTAAAATTGTGCAAATATGTTAAAAACCTGTTTTTTGCTTTACCATTATGGTGTATGGAGTGTAGATTGATGTGGGAAAAAGTAATTTAAAGCAGTTTAGCATAAGGCAGCAACTTAACAAAATGTGAAAAAAATGAAAGGGTATGAATATTTTCGCAAGGCACTGTATGTCTCCTTTAAATGTAACATCATGAAGATGGCAAATTTAGACATGGAAACTAAATTTCCCAGTGTATATTGTTCATACTGTAGATTAAGATAATTTTTCAGCCCATTACTTAATATGAAAATAGTTGCACAATGATAAACAAAAACAGTGCCGTATGTTTCTCATTTCATTCAGCAGATTCTCTCTCTTGTCACCTAATACACGGCACAAACACTCTCTCAACTCCAAAAGCTTTCATGTTCAGACTGGGCGCCGCTGAGGCATGTCTCTCAGGCTCTGTTTGTGCCAAAACTGCTCGAGCGAGGGACAGCGTGAAGTGAGAGAGAACTAAAACGGATGACAGGCACAAAAATATTACTGTACCAATTCAGTGATATCTTGCCTTGGTAACGCTTTATTTTAGGGTCTTTCAACTAGTTGCTTGTTAGCATGCATATTACTAGAATATTAGCCATTTATTAGTACTAATTAAGCACATATTAATGCCTTATTCTACATGACCTTATTCTACATCCCTAATCCTACCCAATACTTAAACTTAACAACTAACTTACTAACTATTAATAGGGAAAAGTTGTAGTTAATAGTGAATAAGTGTTCCCTATTCTAAAGTGTTACCCTTGCCTTTGACTCCCCTTACTAAAAAGCATAATTATCATATTTATGTACCATGGTATTTACATAATACTTGTTACTTGGTATTGTGTCCAAAACATTTATAAGTCCCTTCTATGTGCTGGCTGACTTCAGTCTGTGTGTTTTGAGAGAAGTTTGATGTTTCTTCCCAAGGTGATACATGATACAAGGTGATTATGATTACAAATTATGAATGCCATTTAATGTTTTGATTTAATTTCTTAATTTATTCAGAAGTAATAAGATAATCCTGAAGGGCGATTCACCAACCAGAGAAGTGGCTGTTACTATGGAAACCAGAATCAGCTCACAAGTGACCACCCACTCCTATCAAGCATTGTGAATGACAATTGATTTTCCTGATACTCTCACACAACTTGCATATACTTGAATATTTTGCAAAAAACTTCAAATATATGGTATTTTATATTATATTCAATCACTTAAAGTTTTATATTGTACTGTTGTATCAGATTTAGTTGCGCCATTCACAGTCCATCTTGGGATGAGTAGTTCAGTTTCTTATAAAAAAAATTACGTACACAGTGTTGAACCTGTGTCTTTTTCCCCCTTATCGAAATGTTTCTCGTCAAAAAAGTTTCATTTGGTGATTCTCTGGATGCGGGTTAGTTTTAATCATTGAAACGAGTCATTTTTAAAGGGGTCATATGATGCGATTTCAAGTTTTCCTTTCTCTTTGGAGTGTTACAAGCTGATTGTACATAGATGTTGTACAATCAGCTGATGTTGCAAAGACAAAAGTCTCAAAACCAAGAGATATTCTTTATCAAAGTTAAGACTCTGCCAAGGCCCTAAAAACAGCTCGTTCTAACACGCTCCCACATATCTACCTCACTATGTGAAATATTTGCATAATGCCGCCCAAATGTTGATGCAAAGAAAGAAGGCGTGGTTTTAGTAACGCAGTTAGTGTTGAAGCAGCCATGTAATGGAGACACTGTGTGTTTCACTGCGAAAGCAAAAGCACTTTATTTGGCCCTGCGTAAGTAGATCTTTAAGATTACTTACAACAGAACAGCAATGCATTTTTTGGATGACCGTTTCGTGAACCTAGGAGCGGAGGTAATTCCGACTTTGCTATGACAATCTGAATCAGCTACTGTTTTGTTATTAGTTTAAGTATGTGCTATTGACTGTTCAAATGTGGAGTTTTGCGCATCGTGTGTGTGTGTGTGTGAGAGAGAGAGAGCGAGAGAGTGAGAGCGAGACAGAGAGTGAGCGAGAGAGAGAGAGAGAGCGAGAGAGAGAAGGAGAGAGAGAGAGAGCGTTTGGGGGGGGGCAGGGTTAAAATCACAAAAACATACCAGCTTCATCACTGTGTCTGTAACGTGACTTTGTTCCCCTTTCGGGCTCTGTCTTGATATTTACTTTGAAAGCTTGAAGCTCGCGATCATGGTAAGGGGCGTTACATTTCGCGAGTGCTTGCGGTGTTCGGGCAATCACAACGCACTGGGTCAGCTGGCCAATCAGAGCAGACTGCGCTTGTCGGAAGGAGGGACTTTGTAGAAAACGAAGCGTTTGAGAGAGGCGGGGCATAGAGGACCTACAATAATGTACAGTATTTGAAAAATAATGTGTTTTTTAAAAATTAAAGCATGTCAACATATTCTGTTACACCAAATACACAAAAAAATGATCTTTAAAAAAGCATCGAGACCCCTAATGGCCTAAAGAGAATCTGATGAGAAAGCAGCCTTGATTTCTAACCATTCTGCTACCAGTCCAACTTCTAGAGTGATCCAACATTTTTGTGTCGTGTTAACCTATAAAAATATCCAACCTTTTGGATGAAAACAAATTAGATAGATCCAAAAATCTTACTTTTTTTTCTTTTTCAGGCTCAGCAATTCTGGATTTTCAGATCAGTACCAACAGAATTGTTAATGTGCAGTCTAATTAGCCTGTGTACACTGTTTGTGTAACGTGTAATTCAAACAAATGCTCTTCTTCAGTTTCTTTTAGATTTTATTTCCCAAGTATAACACTTGAAGGGTAACATATGTAAATACAGTATATTAATATGGTTCCGAATCGAGGGATCTTGACGAATGTTCCTAGATTTGGAAGAGGCAAAGCAGTGTACATATTCTCATAAACTTCTTGTTTATGTTTAAAAATAAAATAGAATTTGATAAATGTCTAGCTAATTTCTAAACAAGCACAGACACCCTGATAAATAAACCAAATGGGAAGTCAAACAAATACAGCATAAAAATCAGTAATGTTTACTGCCAAAACATCAACAATAATTTATTAGTGTAAATGCTGCAAAAGCTAACAAAAGAAAATCAGCAGAACAAATAAACAGAGACGCTGGAGTTTGGTTAGAATCCATGAGCGGAAGTTTATTAAAAGGTCAAGGCTTCAAACAGATGTCGATAATCAGGCAGAGGGTCAAAGTCAGAGAAGCAAGCAGATCGTTCGTCGTACACAAGGGCAGAAGCAGAGACAATAGTGGAGAGGCAGGCAATGAGTCCAAACACTAACATCAGTCCTATCAGGCGTCAGAACAAAAGGGGCAGAGTACAAATACCATGAGTCAAGTCATAGGCAGAATCATCACGGAAACAATCCGGAACAGAGGAAGAATAACGCTTGTAGGGGCAAAAAGGGCGGGGGTAAGACTGGCTATTATGACGATGTCAGGCGAACATCGAGGCCGAAGGGTCTATGTGGTAGTGGGTATCAGGTATGAGTGGAGATGACGTCGAGCGAGGGCTTCCCTCGCGGGGGTTGGATTCGGGCGAATTACAGGAAGCCCCCGACCCCCCCTGTCTGGGAGCGGCTCCTTGGAGCTGACGTACCGAGAGGGCCGGAGGTCCTCGGTCGGGGTGATGACGGGTTGGCGTGGGGGCGCGACGGGGACGGGTCTTTGCACGGCGTGAAATATCCCGATGAGTGATGTGGATCCAGGGAATGTGCCGGGCGGCGATGCCATAGACATTCTCTCAGGTCCATAACTTCCAGTCTACCAAGATACTGGAGCGACCCCCTCTACGGTCTGCGGAGTCCAGTAATCAATCACCATATGCCGGAGTTACACAAAGTCCAGTGGTCGGTGGGGGTTCTGGGGCGCTTCATGGCGCCGGAGGAGACGCTGCCCAAGATGGGAGTGAGTTGGGAAGTACAAACATGGAAAGAGGGTATTTGGGTAGTGGAATGAAATGCTGCGGGCGGGATGGCAGACTTCGAGCAACGGCAATGATCAGTAAGGAGGTAATGGGGTGAATGGCTGGAGGGTGGGAGTCAGTGATGACGTGCGTAGACAGTGCGAGGTGATGAGGGGCCCTAGGAAGTGTGCGTGGAGGAGTTGGTAAGGCTTCCGATAGACAGGAACGGTTGGTAATCCTTTTGGGGTTTTTGCACTGAGCCACAGATCTGCCAGGACGTTGGACATGGTAGGTTGTGATGCTAGGCCGTGTTACAGTCACCAGAACACACGAGTTATGAAAGTAGTTGGAGAGTGGGCTTGACGGAGGACTAGAGATACGCAGGACCGTAGAGCGAGGAGCAGAGAGAGAGTGTGACCCATTGTTGAGTGATTGCAACGAAGTCTGGGCTAATGCGGTCGCGGGAGAGGGGCTGTAGGGAGTGGAGTCGGAGGCTGGGTACGATGGTGGGAGCCGGGTGAGATGATGCTCTGTGACGGAGGGGCATGATTGGCGGGAAGAAGAGCTGAACAATAGAGTTCCCGAGTAAAATTGAAGCGTTGACGGAATAATGCCCAACTGGCGGTTGCCGGGGGTAAGACGTTGGCACTGTTTAGTAGGCTACCCAGATTCCGTGTAGATGGGTCTGGAATCACTTGGAAGGGTGAAGAGCCTCCCTCAAGCCCCCCAGGCGATTCTTCGGATCGCGCTTCATGGAGAGTAGTCTTTTTCCAACATAATAGGGGCAGCTCCGACGGAGGTTAGTTTTCTGGATGCAGAAACGCACAGTGGAAGACTTTGGCTTTGTGTGCGCTTGGTCCCCCTCCTCGGTATGAATGGTGTGCAAGCGGTTCGCTTCAAGCAGCTGTGATAAACGGTTTGGCTGCCGAGTCCGAACCCGCCGGTCTTTGAAGCGGTATTCTTTTGAGGAGTGAGGTGAGAGGAGGGAGGCGAACCCGAACTATACTTCGGATGCGATCCGTGCGACGGTAGGAAATGGGGCACAAGGCCTAGAAGATCTCTGCAGGATCTTGACTGGTTCTAAGTGTTGGGCAGTTCAGTGTGACGCCGGAACTGAGAGATTCTTATCTTGACGGCCCTGTGAGTGACTGTGGGTATACCAGGATGAAGTTTACTTAAGAAGGAATCTCACACTTTCTGTGCTTGGACACTAGTAATTCATGTCTAAGAGCGAGACAAATAGGCCTGTTGTCGTGGAAACAATGGGAATGTATGGGTTGTTTCGTCGGGAAAATACGAGGATATCGTCGATGTATGCAAACACAAATTTATTCAGGAGGTCCTTGAAGATTTCATTTGTGAAAGATTGGAATACAGCGGGAGAGTTGGCCAGCCCATATGGCATTACCTGATATTCATAGTGCCCCCTATTGGTGAGAAAAGCTGTTTTCCATTCATCCCCTTCTTTGATTCTGATGAGATTATATGCAATTTGAAGATCGAGCTTGGTGTAGATTTAGGTTTTTCTGAGTTGTTCTAGTGCTGATGGCACTAAAGGAAGGGGATAGCGAAACATAAGTAATATTATTCAGTCCTCTATAATCAATACACGGTCTTAGTCCACCATCTTTCTTCTCCACGAAGAAGAATCCTGCAGCTGCTGGGGAGGTTGATGGTCGGATAAAACCGGATTTCAAGGCTTCATCCACATACTCCTCCATGGCTTGACTTTCGTTTCTGGAAAGTGTATATATTTTACTCTTGGGGGTTGTGTGTTAGGCAGGAGATCAATGGCACAGTCCCCAGGTCTATGTGGAGGAAGTTGTGTGGCTTTTACCTTGCTGAATACATCAGAGAGATCTCGATAACAATGGGGAATACAGGTCTATGTGTTTCGGGGTCCCCTGGTGTGGGTGTTGCAGTGTGCAGATGATCTAACGCAAGAGGACAGGTGTCAATTCACCTTGATGCCATGAGAGTTCGGGGTCATGAGCAGAGAGCCATGGATATCCTAAAATAAGTTTGTGTTTGGGAGAGTCGATGATGTAAAAGGCAATGGATTCCTTATGAAGGGTTCCAGCTTGGAGGGTGAGTGTTTTGGTCTGGTGAGTGATACCTCTTCCAATCAGTTCACCATCGATAGCCTTGACTTGGATAGGTGGTGTGCACATTTGTGTAGGGATTTGATATTTAGTTACGATGTCCTGGTGGATGAGATTCAGAGCGGCTCCGGAGTCAATCATTGCTGTGAGGTCAAGAGAGAGAGTATCAGTCCTTAAGACAAAAGGGAGTGTGAATGACTTGTTGCTTAAAAGGGAAATGTTCAATATTTACCGGGGATCTTTGAAGCTTGTGGGGGCATCCAACTGAGGGATCATGGATTCACGACTACAGTAAAAATTCAGTTGGGATGTGGCTAGTCTCTTCACTCTGATAGTCGGTGAGCGAGGTTTATTGCAAGGGGTTCCTCAGGGGGAGAGGGCATTCTCACAGGGTTGCGGTATGTGAGAGGTTGGTTAGGCCAGTCGTTTTCCACTTCGCTTTTTAGGAGTGTTCTCGATGAGGTGATCAATCCTCTGGGGATGGACCAAATCGGAGAGGAGGATATTAATGCCTTGCCATGGCACGTCTGCCTGAGATCGCCGTGAGATTTTTGTGAAACTATAGCTTTAAAGCGAAATATGTCTACCCTGGGCCAGCGAGCATTGGAATTCAATGGCAATCAGCAGTCGGAAACAACTCCTGGTTCAGGAATGATGATGCTGTGTCGCAACGTACTGCCGCCGTGAGGAGATTCACAAAGTCCCGGAGTGGTTGAATGAAGTACGTCAGGAATCTAAGGCGGAATCGAGTCCCAAACGGCTGCTGACACATCGATAGCTCCTGCCCGTCAACAGTGTCAGGATGAAAGCGCCTTTTGCCTGATTCGAAGTCTCTTCCGTGATGATCCAGAGATAACCTGTAGGATTTGCAAATGAAGCCCATTGCATGCTCAGAGGGTACATCAAACTTTGTCAGGAGGGAGTCGAGATTACGGTCTTAGGAGTGGGTGGAGAGGGAGAGATCGAATGTCGTGAGTAGGTGTTCTTGACGGTCTGCAGCTGGGAGGTTGTTCAGAGGGATATTTATGGAGCATTGAGAGTGGGTAGGTGAGTGAGGCTGCTTGCAGATTCGACCATTTCCGCGGAGTCATAGGAGGCGAAGGTATCAGAAACATGAGTTACGCTGGAGTTTGGTAGAATCCATGAGTGGAAGTATGAAAAGGTCAGGCTTGTTAAATAGGATGTCGATAACATGCAGAGGGTCCCAAAGTCAGAGAATGCCAGCGATCGTTCATGCGTACACAAGGGCGAAGCAGAGACAAGTGAGTTGGAGAGGCAGGCAACTGAGTCCAAACAAAAACATAGTCTAGCAAGGCGTCAGAACATAAAAGGGGCAGAGTACAAATACCCATAGAGTCAAGAAGTCAGGCAGAAAGTCAGACCTCAGCGAAACCAACGGAACAGAGGAAGAATAACGCTTGTAAGGCAGGTAACTGGCAAAGCTCTGCGGCGAGGGATCGGTGACAGAACTTGGTCTCAGTTATATGAGCGTCAACAGGAAGTGCAAGCAGAGGAAGGCAGAGGCGTGGAGCACGGTCTAAGTACTCGGGGACCGAGGGCTGCGCCTTTGCTGGTTGCGTTAAGTGAATCCTTAGCAAATTGTAATAAAAACAAAAATAGATGAAGAGATACATCTCTTAAAAATGTATAGCTTAACTGAAATTTACCTGGAGGAAAGTGGGTCATGGGCCTTAGGTGTGAAAATGTATGAGCGTATCTACATTGTGTGGGTTAGCTTTCCACGTTCTTCTCACACTGTGTATTAGACGCACATTTCACTAGCGGAGAAAAACTAACAAAGTTAATGCACACCACCACTGAGTGTGTCCGGCCTTTTCTTTTGATTTATGTTGTTGACAGTTTTCTGCATGGAGTCAAACTAGACTTCTAAAAACAAGGACTAGCATGTCAGGGTGACCTGTGAATGTGCGTCCAGTGCTGGAATGACACCAAGGACAGAGGCAATTAACAGGACATCAACACAAAAGGCCAGAGTCATGGAAAAGGCTAGGTATTGGCTTAGAATGAAAATTATTTTTAAAGGAGAATCAGCACTGACCGTGAGGTGCACCTGCTGTAGGCTACAAGCAGTGTTGTTAATAAATTATATTTTCCAACATTGTAACAGTAGTTCAGCTATTTTCCTCATTTTCATAGTGTTTACCTTTGCAAGTAAGGAGCTTTATCAAATGATATACTTATTTGAGGCAATAAACAAACACACTCACCTAAACGTCCTTACTTTCATATACAGTGTTGGAAGTCTGATTCATTCTAGTAAACTGGTTCATCCTAAATGGTACACTTTCTCATATTGTTGCAAATTCTGAATATTTCTAGTGAATAAGTTTATTTAGATGGTTTATAAATGAACAGATTCACAAAACTGATTTACAGATTCTAGATAACTGATTCTCCCGACACTGACAAAAAAATAAATAATAAAACTTAAAATATATGGTATTTTATACAATATTCAGTCACTTAAAAGATTTTATTGTAATGGTCCGATTCTTTCTAGTGAATATGGTTGTTAGATGGTTCATCTATTTTAAAAGTACAGATTCACAACTCTGATTCACAGATTCTAGTAGGCTAAAATTCTACTCGACTGTATATTAGATTTTTTTGTTATATTTCATATAAATGTACCTGTTCAAGCTTGATATTGTCACCCTAATTGAGATTCATCCAAACCTCTTTATTGCGAATTACATAATTCATTATCCTGGTACTGTCAAAAAACATGTAAATGTTTGAATCTTTTGCAATAAAAAATAAAAAAAATAATTCTACTGTATTATGTCACTTAAAATTTTAGTTTGTACTATTGTGTCAGTTTTAATTGTGTGATTCTTTCTAGTGAATAGACTTGTTTAGACGGTTCATCTAAATGAACAGATTCACAACACTGATTCACAGATTACAGTACCTATAGGCTACATTTCTACTGGACTGTATCCTAGGTATTTTTGTATTCTATTTAATATAAATTTACCTGTTCACATTTAATACTGTCACCATAATTGAAATGTATTCAAACCCGTTTATTGTGTTTGCACTAGAAAAAATATGGATAATTGATGCTTAATTTATAAATTATTGGATTTTTTTTAAATTTATTTCATTTATAAAAACATATTGGCCCTTATATGTAACTAAAATATAATACGCCATTTTTTTGTATGTAGCTTGTGTAGATTAAGGTAAAACATGAAGTGACAGTAAAGTAGCACTACTACACTACTATACTCTCATTGTTACAGTCAAACGAGTATCGCAATGTCAGCTGACACCCAACTGAATTCCACAGTCATCGTATTTCAAGGGTAACAGCCTTGTGCCATGGGGGGGTTTTCTTTTTCTTTTTTCTATTGACTATAAATAGAAAGCTACAAACAAGCATCTTGTGTTCTGGTTGCCATTCTGAGAGACCACGTCTGCTTCTAGTAATCCCCTGACCTGAAGTCACAGCCATTTCAACTGTAGCTGGGGTTTCCAATGCCGTTCTGCAAGGAACGATACTGATGTATAGAATATTGATGAAGGCCGAGCAGTCAATAACTGTTGCCAATTATCATAATTCTTCTAATCAATGAGTGCTGGGCTTGTCAGTTCTGACTTATCAGGCTCACAAGGCTTATTTGTATTCAGGAAACAGGAGCATCACGAAAAACTGCAAGGATAAAATGAAAACCGAATCGTTTAGAAGCTTTCAAGTAGAACCTTTGCTTTGAAAATGAAATCAAAGTCATTCGGATCTGTTAACAACTGGAGAAATCCTCTTTGAATATAGCAGTGGAAGCTTGGCCTGAGTCTTTTGACGTGTTTTTTTTTTTTTTTAATAAATGCACTTTAGAGACACTGTTTCTTTTTAAAATTCCTGATGGTAAAGTTCATTTTCAATCAAATTAGACATGATTATTGCAAAACAAAACTAATTTCCATGCAAAATAAATATACAGCTTGGCTTTTAAATCAATGCTGGCAGATGTGAATGGAAAAATAGTCCGAAAAAATTGAGATGGGCTAAGTCAAAGTAAATTAAACTGTAAGATACAAATCTTGAAATGTAAAACAAACAGGAAAGCTCCTTAAACTCCAAGCTACACTGATTTCAATAAATACAAGCACAATGTCACATTGATGTTAAATCTGAAACATGTTTTACATGGATAAAATAAAGACATGGTTATGAATGTAGCACAAATTTCGGTTGGCTATGAATGCAATATATTGTTCCTCTATTACAACTTCACTTATTGAAAATCTATGTTGCTTGCAGGATGAATGAAGGTCCATCTGCTTAGATAAGCAAGAGTATCCTCAATGAAGGCATGACTCAGTACAAAGGAATATGAGCCCACGCACAAACACACTCATACACACAGAAACATTAATGCAGGAGTTCCACGGACCATTAGTTCTGCCACTAGTCAGTGTGTTGGGTCAGTGTTAACTAGTCATGAATTACAAATAGGACCTATTGTCCTTGTGAGGGACCCTCTAAAACATAAAGGCAGCTGGCAGCTATATATTTTCATGTATAAACACCAATTTATACTGTGAAAAATAATAATATAATAAACATGTGAAACAATCTGGAAAAGATTTACTTTCTTGATAATGTTTCTGAAGAGAAACGCAAGACTAAATCTATCATAAAAAAAAAATATTTATTTCCAATCAGAATAAAACGTAATAATGTCCAAATAAATAACGGTTTATTTTTTATTCATCATTCCATTCATATTTTTCATGTATTTATACTTTATTTTCCCCCCCTGTGAATATCTAAACACCCCCTTAATGACGTATTCCAATTTGAATTATGATTTTAAAAATTATATCAGATCCCATGAATTTTAGCAACACAAATCACTTCAGTTGCACTAAACCTATACCTGGTGACAGTAAGTAAAAATGTCCTCTTCCTACAAACCGTGTCCCAGTGTATCTGCATTTCTGTCAGGACCACTCTTAGTTGGTCTTATCCATGCTAGGCTGCATTGATGCACAGGGAGTTATTGCTCAGAACAGAATCATACTGCCAATCCAAACTGTATGCTAATTGTCACTCCAGAGCAGTGAAACTAGGGCTGAAAGATTTTGGAAAATAATCTAATTGCGATATTTTTTACCAATATTGCGATTGCGATATAATATGCAATTATTTTTTTAAAGCTCTTTAAGTTCTGTATTATTCAACAAAGACAAGAAAAATCATTGTATAGTATAAACACCAACTTAATATTATTCAATAAACATAACTGTTTTTTTCTGTAGGCCAGGCCTATATGTTGCGATGAAATTAGGTGATGCATGAATTGATATGAATGTTATTTTTAACAACTACAATCACAGTATATTGACTGATTTGTTGAACTTCAAACCTTGTAAGCATGTAATAATTATGTTTAAATAGCCTGGTGTAAACATTAATATGAAATTCAGTAACAAATCACACAAACTAAAGTGGATTGCAGAGATATAAAAATAAATCTGTTGCTTTACCACACTACTTGAGGTAATTCAAAGTCGTTGTAATAAACATATGTAAACATGTGGATTGCATTTTTTAAACACTGTCTGTTAACTTTAGGCCAGTGGTTCTCAAACTGTTTTGGTCACACCCCCTTTAAACATATAAAAAAATCTGCCCCCCCACCCTTTCCCGAATCCCCATCCCACCTCAGACTACCAAATAATTTAATTAAACATTATGAAAAATGTATGCTTTTTTAAATGTAAAAAACCTACAGGGGAAAAGACACCTGCATCACTTGAAACATTGAAAAAATAGCATAGAGAGAATAACTTCTTATTCTATTATTATTCGCTCTCTGTATTTCCACCCTCTGCGGACACCTTTGCAATTGATCCGCCATGGCTATACATTTTTTTTGTTTACATCGCCAGACTGAATAACTATACCATTATATTACCGATATATATATATATATATATGTAAAGTTATGCCATGTTACAAACGTATATAATGTTTGTAAAATGGTACAGCTTTTTAAATATCTGAAAGTGCACTCTTAATATCAGTCAGTCAAGCATTATAATATGATAATCAAGTATTATTTAATAATAGAAGTTTAGTTATTAGAATTAAAACTTTGTAACCATGAACTTATGACTGGTGCTGGTGCTTTTTTTTGGTCAATCAGTGTTTCTGTAAAAAAAAAAAAAAAAACAGTATACTGATAATATATTATTCTATTATTATTATTTATTATTTATCACAATTCTACTAAACAGGGACGATAATAGGTGAGCTCCAGCCAATGAGATTGTCGTTTGCGCGTTAGTTCCGCCCACTACAGGAAAACCCGGCAGTTCTTAAAAGCTGAAGAATTCCAAAGGAACTCTGTTATTTTTACAGGAAAATACAAAAAAAGTATATCGTTTACATGTATCGCATCAATTCTGCATGTTATGCAAGACTCTCACTCTTTGCGCGTGTGAGAGAAAACGACGGCGAGTCGTGCGCCTTCACACTAGAGTTTACGTTACGCCAAATACACAAACACAGGTGCGCTGCGCATCCATTCAGATGAACTGAAAAATATCACTGATCGCTTGATGGAGAGTGAAACTCTGAAGCGCTCACTCAGAGTGTGCTATCATATACTCAGCATCCAATCACACACATGCTCGAGTAAAATCTGAAAGAATTGAATTAGCCAATTTGGTAATATTAGACATCATTTTAGTCGCCCAGAGGAGTGAGATTTAGTCGCTATGCGAGTGATTCTCTCTCTGTTATTTATTTATTTTGTGTGGGTTTCTTGCTGTCCGCTAAGGCATAGGACACACACAGGCTTTCCTCCTCACCAACAAAATTAACACCGTGTCTACACCAGACGCGAGCGCCAAAATACAGTAGAAACCATTATAACCAGTGACACTGTCTACACTGGATGCGACATTAAACTGATGCCTTATTCTATTTATGATGTACTGACACAAAGTTAAAATGATTCGCAATGGTCACTTTGCCGCGTCGTGTAGAGGCTGTTCAGCGCGACGCACACTGTAGCGTCTGGTATTACACGGTGAGTAACCGGAGAGCAAGATAGGCCCTCGTCATATTTTTGATTTAGCTTTTGAATGACCAGCACCTGCCTGGGTCTGTTCGACTTCATCTATGGCTTTTCTCTTCCCTTTCACAAGCCGATCCATCTCCCATTCTAAGTTACCTCCTTTGGCTGTTTACTGTTTTATTTTTTTTCTTTTTCTGCTGATGGCCCGCGCTCGACTTGAAGCAGCGCTGCTTAGACCGATGGGTGTGTGTCATCAAAGTACTGCGAGGGCTATAAAAGAGTGGACGTCTCCTTATGCTTTCTCTCGCCTTACTTTGATGTCATACACCGATCTGATCTTCAAGTCGAACACACCTCTTTACTCTCGCATGTCATGTGACCGAGTGTAATCGCAGCCCCTGCGATTGAAAAATAGAGTTTTTTTTCATATTGCGATATTATCGCACATGCAATTAATCGTTCAGCCCTAAGTGATAACCCCCCGAGGGTAAACAGAACAGAACCAACTAAATGTATTGCAGATATTGTTAAAGTTAAATAATTTTATTTACACATTTTAGAATTGGGCCCCAGATCTACATTGATATGTTGCTAAATTGCCAATGATTCCCCCCATTGACAATTAGAGGCTAACCAGATCAACTCTCTGGTCTCCCCATCGACTTCAAACACATTCCAATGTCCTAAGAGACAGTCATCCACAGTACCTGGCACCAGATGTCTGATGGTCAGCGAACTACCCCCCATGCTTGCAATACACATAACACACACACATAAAGACATTTCTTTATTTAGACTTATTTAATCAGTTACAATTGTATCTGGTATGTGCATGTGTTGTTTGTATGTTTCCCTATTATATTAGCCTAGTTACAACTCGTTATTTGTATTAGTTAAGCTCTAAATGCTTATATTCAGGTGTATGAATGTATCTCTGGTTTAATATCTTCTAAATGTTTGTTTCTTGGTATCAAAATGATCTGCTCTTTATTCCTCAAACAATGATGTACACTATGTGATCATGAAATGCATCATACTATTTGTACCATATTTTGCGTAAAACTGCACCAATCCTCCAGACCAGCAATAAACATGCAAATGGGCCATAAACAGAGACAAAGAAAGTTTCTCCCGTTCAAAATTCATGCCTCTGATTGGCCATCCCACCCAAAAGGTGGGTGTGGATAGGAACTTTCAAAAGTCATTAGCTCAGACTAATCTTGGCTCAAAACCTCTTCTTTTTGAGACGGACACTATCCAAGACTCCTCAAAACTCTCCTCTTGAGTTTGATTTTCCGGCAGTTTTTATCTTCAAGTAACTTGGTCGATTCGCTGTGGACTTTCCTATCTTCAGAAGAACCAGAGGAAAACCTCCAGCTCACTCCTAAAGAACTCATCAAGAACCTCCATTGTCTACCGCATCAGGACTCTTGTTCAGCAATGAAGTCAATGCAAGTAACCGTTTACAACTATTTAGATGCAAGTTTAAGTTTGAGTCCCTTTTAAGGTGATTTTTGATTCTTTGATGATTCTCATTAGGTTGTGGTTAATTGATGTGAAATACTGCCATTCTTTTGCTCTTCTCTCTCTCTTCCTTACTTTCTTTCATTCTGTATAAATGTGATTTGCTTAATTTAGTTGTATGGTAGCTATAGTTTAATTTATTAAATCCCTTATATTCACAACAGATTGTCTCTGTTTGCTGCTCACAATTCGGAGTCACTGAAGGTTGATCCCTTGCTACATGCTAAATTACTGCTAGCACTGCATAAAGAAGGACAGTTTATTGTTCCGTGGCCAGATAAATAAACATTCCTTGAATTGATAAATTATTATATTGTCTGCTCGGTGGACGGACAGATCAAATAATTGTAATCTTGATTCTGCTACAGTTAATTCTAAGATCTAATCTAAATATTTATTATTAATCATAACCAGTTATAATTAATCATAAATATTTCCCTTTTGAGCTAATTTGCTACACCAGTCCACTTTGAGTAGTTTGCGCAAATATACAGTGCATCTCAATAAATTAGAATGTCGTGGAAAAGTTCATTTATTTCAAGTAATTCCTCAAATTGTGAAACTCGTGTATTAAATAAATTCAATGCACATGACTGAAGTAGTTTAAGTCTTTGGTTTCTTTTAATTGTGCTTATTTTGGCTCACATTTAACAAACACCCACCAATTCACCAAACCCGACCCCACCAAAACCCACAATTCACTATCTCAACCAATTAGAATATTGTGACATGCCAATCAGCTAATCAACTCAAAACAGCTGCAAAGGTTTTCTGAGCCTTCAAAATGTTCTCTCAGTTTGGTTCACTAGCCTACACAATCATGGGGAAGACTGCTGTTCTGACAGTTGTCCAAAAGACAATCATTGACACCCTTCACAAGGAGGGTAAGCCACAAACATTCATTGCCAAAGAAGCTGGCTGTTCACAGAGTGCTGTATTTTGCATGTTAACAGAAAGTTGAGTGGAAAAAGTGTGGAAGAAAAAGATGCCAACCAACCGAGAGAACCGCAGCCTTATGAGGATTGTCAAGCAAAATCGATTCAAGAATTTGAATGGACTGAGGCTGGGGTCAAGGCATCAAGAGCCACCACACACAGACGTGTCAAGAAATTTGGCAACAGTTGTCGTATTCCTCTTGTTAAGCCACTCCTTAACCACAGACAAAGTACGTCAGAGGGTCTTACCCTGTTGCCCAGTGGTCCAAAGTCCTTTTTCCAGATGAGAGCAAGTTTTGTATTTCAAAACCAAGGTCCTAGAGTCTGGAGGAAGGTGGAGAAGCTCATAGCCCAAGTAGCATGAAGTCCAGTGTTAAGTTTCCACAGACTGTGATGATTTGGGGTGCAATGTCAGCTGCTGGTGTTGGTCCATTGTGTTTTTTTGAAAACCAACGTCATTGCACCCGTTTACTAAGAAATTTTGGAGCATTTCATGCTTTCTTCTGCTGACCAGCTTGTTGAAGATGCTGATTTCATTTTCCAGCAGGATTGGCACCTGCCCACACTGCCAAAAGCACCAAAATTTGGTTAAATGACCATGGTGTTGGTGTTGGTGTGCTTGACTGGCCAGCTAACTCACCAGACCTGAACCCCATAGATTCTCTTTTTTTTGTATTGTCAAGAGGAAAATGAGAAATTATAGACCAAAAAATGCAGATGAGCTGAAGGCCACTGTCAAAGAAACCTGGGCTTCCATACCACCTCAGCAGTGCCACAAACTGATCACCTCCATGCCACGCCGAATTGAGGCAGTAATTAAAGCAAAAGGAGCCCCTACCATGTATTGAGTACATGTACAATAAATGAACATACATTTCCAGAAGGCCCACAATTCACTAAAAATGTTTTTTTTATTGGTCTTATGAAGTATTTCTAATTTGTTGAGCAGGGGGGGGGGGGGTGGGAATTGGAGGGTTTTTTGTTAAATGTGAGCCAAAATCATCACAATTAAAATAACCAAAGACTTAACTACTTCAGTCTGTGTGCCTTGAATTTATTTAATACACAAGTTTCAAAATTTGAGCTGAATTACTGAAATGAACTTTTCCACAAAATTCTAATTTATTGAGATGCACCTGTACAAGCAAATGTAAACATACAGACAGAAGTGTAAACCTGAAGTCTCTCTAAGCCAACACAATTTTTGACCTCATTTTTACAATCTTAAGCTCTTAATCACATCTTTACCTTGGCCATCAATCTTAAAACAAGAGCCAAGTGAACCCTGTAATCTGTTAGTTAATGTCTTTTCACCTAGACATCATCAGTTAACACAGCATTGTAGAGTTAGCTCATCTCACAGAGCCAGAATTCCTAGGCACGGAAAGATCAGTCTTCATTAGCTCTCCAGACAAAATTCCGCAGGCCTCCTTCTTAAAGGAGCTTTTTTAAAGATCATTATTTTGTGTATTTGGTGTAACAGAATATGTTGACATGCTTTAATGTTCAAAAAACACATTTTTTTTCAAATACTGTACATTATTGTATGTTCTCTATGCCCCGCCTCTCTCAAACTCTCTACAAAGTCCCTCCTTCCGACAAGCGCAGTCTGCTCTGATTGGCCAGCTGACCCAGTGCATTGTGATTGGCCGAACACCACAAGCACTCATCGGAAATGTAACGCACCTTACCATAATCACAAGCTTCATCTTTCAAAATAAATATAAACACAGTAAATAATGTCATTAGTTTTACCATCTTTTCCAGCCAGAAAGGGGAACAGAGTCACGTGACAGACACGTCTGGTATGTGTTTGCAGTACACAAGCCACGCTTAAGACAGCTGACTCCACTGTGATGTGACCCTGTCTCTCTCTCTCTTTCTCTCACATCAAACCCTCCACACACACACAAATGCCCACCACATAGAAACGATGCGCAAAACTCCGCATTTGAACAGTCAATAGCAAATACTTAAACTAATAACAAAACAGTAGCTGATTCAGAAGCACCAGATTGTCATAGCAAAGTCAGAATTACCTCCTCTTCTAGGTTCACGAAACGGTCGTCCATAAATTAATTTCTGTTCTGTTGTAAGTGATCTTAAAGGTTCCTAAATGCATCTACTTTTGGAAGGGCAAATAAAGTGCTTTTGCTTTTCGCCTAGAAACACACAGCGTCTCCCTGACATGGCTGCCTCAACACTAATTGCGGTTACTGAAACCACGCCTTCTTTCTTTGTGTGAACATTTGGGGGGCATTATGCAAATATTTCCACATAGTGACGTAGATATGTGCGGGCGTGTTAGAATGAGGCATTTTAGGGGGGCGTGGCAGAGTCTTAACTTTGATAAAGAATATTTATTTGGTTTTGAGACTTTAGTCTTTGCAACTTCAGGGATCTTATCTATGCACAATCAGCTTGTAACACTCCAAAGAGAAAGGAAAACTTGAATTGCATCATATGACCCCTTTAAGACACTGTCTTTTCTTGCACTGCTGCAAAGGTGGCCCAGCACAAATGGAAATATTTGCAGCACAGGAGGAAGCTGAACGCTCCTCCTTAATGTAAGATCAGGCCAACAGCTATTAGTCAATGGAACAACCAGAATGTTGTTGTTTCAGGGATGGGAAAAACGTTAAATGAAAAACAGATGCAGTCCCACATTTTCTACAGCCATGAACACACATATAGCCACACGTGCAAACCTATATGATCTCCGATGGCTACCTGGAGGCATTATGGCACATTTGGTATGCGTCAGGCCCAGATGGTGTTACACCAGCCTGTCTGAAAACCTGCGCTGACCAGCTTGCCCCCATCTTCACACAGATCTTCAAACAGATCATTGGAGCTGTGTGAAGTTCCCTGCTGCTTCAAACGCTCCACCATCATTCCGGTCCCCAAAAAAGCCCAAAATCACTGGACTTAACTACTACAGACCTGTCGCTCTCACGTCTGTAGTCAGGAAGTGGTTTGAGAGACTGGTGTTGGCTTACCTGAAGGACATCACTGGACCCTTACTGGATCCTCTTCAGTTTGCCTACAAGGCAAACTGGTCTGTGGATGATGCAGTCAACATGGTACTGCATTACATCCTGCAACACCTCGTCAGACCTGGGAATTATGCATGGATCTTATTTGTGGACTTCAATTCGGCCTTCAATACCATCATGCCTGACCTTCTCTCAGACAAACTCACCCAGCTCTTCGTGCCCACCTCCATCTGTCAGTGGATCACCAGCTTCCTGACAGACAGGCAGCAGCTAGTGAGGCTGGGCAAACTCACATCCATGACTATCACCATCAGCACTGGCGCCCCCCAGGGCTGGGTTCTCTCCCCACTGCTTTTCTCTCTCTACAGAAATGACTGCACCTCTAAAGACCCCTCTGTCAAGTTCCTGAAGTTCGCAGACTACACTACAGTCATCGGCCTCATCAAGGACGGAGCCATCCCTGGGGGGGGGGGGGGGGCTACACGACAGGAGTTAAGAGCTGGCTGTCTTGTTGCAGTTCTTAACACCTGGAGCTTAACAACGCTCCCACAACTGGTGAGAGATCGTGGACTTCCAGGAGAAGAACCCCCTGCGCTTCCCCACCACTCACATTCCCCATCAGGGATAGCACGGTGACTGCTGGAGTCATTCAGGTCCTGGCACTACTATCTCTCAGGACCTGAATGGACCCTCACTAGACTCCATTGCAAAAAAGGGCCCAGCCGTAGGTTTGGTACTTCCTGTCGCCAGCTGAGGAATTCAACCTGCCACAAACTGCTGAAACAGTTCTAACTCTGCTAGCTATCATTGAGTCTGTCCTGTGTTCATCCATAACTGTCTGGTTTGGTTCAGCTACCAAATCAGACATCAAGAGACTACAACGGACAGTCAGGACTGCTGAGAGGATTATTGGTGCCCCTCTGCCCAGCCTCCAAGATCTTCACATCTCCAGAGTGAGGAAAAGGGCTAAAAAAATCACTTTGGACCCCTCACACCCAGCCCACTCTCTTTTCGAACTGTTGCCTTCTGGTCGGCGCGACAGAGCACTGACCACCAGAACAGCAAAGGCACAAGAACAGTTTTTTCCCACAAGCTATACTCAGTCTTAACAATTAAGCTTTCATAATTATACATCGTCCATCACAACTAACATAGTTATATTTATGTTAAACTGCACACTTTGTAAATAACATCTGCACACTAATAAACATATCTGTACATTTATCTAAACAATTACTTTTGTTCCTATACTTCTATTTCTGTATATAGTACATTACTTAATTTTTTTTTTTTTATTATATTAGTGTTATATTCCATCCCTACTGTGTTATTCCTAGGTATGTCTGCACTATGTCTGTACTTTCTACACTTAGAAGCTCCTGACACCAAGACAAATTCATTGTGTGTGTAAACACACTTGGCAATAAAGCTCTTCTGATTCTGATTCTGATATGTGTGGGCTGAAATGTCAGGGTGACTGAGGTGAAGAGAAACTAACAAAAGTGCAGAAACGACACTCTTCTCAAATGCAGTGACAAACCAGGAAACAAAATCAGGCTCAGATTTTCCCACCTTCATATGTAAGGTCATGTCCAATTATATTTGTTATGAAACATTTAGCTTTCAATACACAGATTTCCATCCACATATTCTGCACTTTCACACAATAATGAGGGATGGAAAAGATATTATAATAAAATAATTACAGATAAAATATTACATATTAGTTATGTTACTATACTGTATATAAAATAAAATTGTATTTAAATGTAATGCTATTTACTGTAATTTACAGAGTAAATGTTGTAACTGTGATGCTTTATTTTTAAATTTATTTAATCAAAATAGCTAATTTTAATATTAGCTTTGTATTGGTGAAAATTAAATAATGAATATAATTGTCAGCTCCATATTGGTATTAGATTGGTATTAAATTAAATTTGCAATTTGGATTTAAACATGCTTATTAATTAGCATGTCCTCCTTTGGAAAAACAGCCATCCTCAAATGACAAACGATCCACAGAGGAGAGAAACTCTGGCTTCACCTGTATTATTCTGAAAGGTCAGTGAACAAAATGCCAAAAGCAATGTTTGAAGAGAAAGCACAGAGTATACTGATGATTCAGTATTGTGAAGGCTAGCCCTCTTTCTCAGGTTACATTAACAAGAAGTCATTTTATGATTGTGTAAGTGAACAGAATGAGAGCTTTCTAGAAAGAGCACTGCAACAGTGTCTGAAGTCATATAAATGCTTGACACTAGCAGACATGTCCTTGTTAGTATACCTTGTAGCATGTTAGCATGTTCACCATTGTCATCCATCATTATAGTCAATACAGATCTAGAAGGTCAAAGAATTCAATGTCAACTTTGGCCAATACATTTGCATGGTAATGCACAAAAGAACTCTCTAACGCAGTTATCTAAACCAAATAAACTACAAAGAAATTATATAAACAGAGCAGAGGAATTTTTCCAGCATGTCTGATTATGAAACCTAATTTTGCAGGCCATTTTCTGAGGAAAAAACCTCTCACCCTTCTCTCCTCCCACTGCTTTTGCAGTAATTCTCAATGTTGTACACTTCACGTCTGCCAAGTAGAACTTAAACTCTCATCAAGCCTTGCCACGTAGACACTGGCTGTCTGAGTCCAGCATGTCTCTGCTGGAATTCACTGAGAGCTGCAGCTTCTCAAACACACACACACACACACACACACACACACACACACACACACACACACACACCACGCCAGCTGATGTCGCCAAAGACCTGCTCGCTCAAAAACATAGAGATTCACTTACAGATACTGTATATTATCCTGTTATTTTTAGTACCGGCTTGGGCATATATACCTGCACTTCCACAACGCAATACAACATCAAGCCTACTGACACATGTGTAACCTTTCCACTCAGTTAAAAGCTGAATATTGCTTTCCGATAAACAGACAAATGTTACAAGGGATATGAATGATTTATGACTTTAATTTGATGTCTGAGATAAAAGGAAAAGTACCATTTGCAGTGTTAAAACAATTGCTTGAAGATATAGGAGAAAATAGCTGACTTCAGTCTTTATACTGACAATACACATTTCACTTTTAAATTCTGGTTTAGAATCTTAATTTTAACCATAATTAATTAAAACGTAAGACTTTAATTCTTAAAGTGGAAATCAAGGCAATTTGGTCGAATATTTTACAGTTGGGTTAATGATTCATGTTTTCCTTACAATTTTAATTCTTGTTTAAATACATTTATCCTGTGTTAAAAAAAATGGAAAACACAGGTTTTCATTATTGCAAGCAAATTATGCTGTTCAAAAGTTTAGAGTCAAGTTTAGAGACATTGATACAGATTTTTTTGTTCAAATAAATGCTGTTCTTTCGAAATGTAAAAATAAAAATAAAAAAAGTATCATGGTTACAAAAAATATAAAGCATCCACTTTTTCAATTGAGAGTAATAAGGATTGTTTTACTAACAGCTGCTGAAAATTCATGCGTTGTCCCCACCAGAATAACTTAATATTTTAAAACTTATATCAAAAATATCCATATTTAAAAACTTTATTATCAAACTGCCTATGTCCCTACGCCTATGTTCTTACATTGTCGCGGGAACGCCCTGCTCTTGTAACAGTTACCACAGTTAGTGGAGAGCTATATATACAGTTTATAAATTGTAATTATGAATTTTTTCTTACACAAGGTCATCACTTTTGCCGTTCAGAAGGCCTATATTAACCTCACTGGAGCTGTGTGAGTACTTTTTATGAATGGATGGATTCCTATTTTTTTTGGGCTTCAAAATCTCGACCACCATTCACTGCCATTATAAAAGCTTGGAAGAGCCAGGACAATTTTTTTATATAACTCTGATTGGATTCTTTTGAAAGAAGAAAGTCATATACACCTGGTTTGAGGGTGAGTAAATCATGGGCTAAACTTCATTTTTGGGTGAACTAACCCTTTAAAAGCCCATTATTACAATAGAGTCCTACCCACAAAACAGCCATCACATAATGATCCAAAGAAACAACATCATTGGGAGCGCTTTTGTTTCTGTTGATAATGATAACCAATAAAAATTCATCCGACTTCACGCACTGCGAGAATATAACTGCAGTGCACACTTACTGTAGAATAATAATAAAAAAAACATTATCATCTTCTGGTGTAAACCGTAATATAGTTATAGTTTTCATTCTTGGTGTGAACATGCCTTTTTATGATGCATAAAGCAAGATTGTAACATCACTTTTAAAAGTGAGTAAATTGATTTTACTTTTAATAGCAGCATTGCCCAAATCTGTTATTGATTACAGTGCTAATCCTACAGTCCTTTTAAAAGGATCAGCAATAATTTTTGTATTTCTGTCAAATAGGGTTTGACAGTACTGCAGTTAAGCAATTCATGCAGCCCTTTAAAACAACCAGGCTGAGAAGAAAATTGAAAAAGCAAAGGGACTGTGACGCATGTCGAGGCTCTCCATATCCCCCGGCTGAACTCGACCGCTCAAACTCAAAGTGACATGTGAATCCTTTTTAGAGAAGTTTATGACTTCATCCAGTCACTCTGCTGCTCCTCTCCTCACACGTCTCACACAGGATGCTGAGAGAGACAGAGCTGGGGGTGGAAGGGGATGAACAGCCTGGGCAATGACTCAGCCCTGGAGAACTTTTATCACTTTATCCACGTACCCTACCTCAGGTCCATTTAGTAAGGAACAGTTCAATCAAAAATGAAAAATTGTCATTATTCACTCACCCAAATTTTTCAATTAACTATTTCTTTAACACTATGAGACATGGCTTTAGCTTTGATAGACATTAAGCGCTGTTTAAAGGGGTCCTATTATGCTCTTTACAAAGTCTTGATTTTGTTTTGGAAGTGTACTAGAAGGGCGCTCAACTAGGTGTTCGAAAAACACTCCTTTTCACATCTTTTACATGATTACACCACTCTCTTCCCATCTTCTGGCATGAAACGGCTCGAATAGTTCCTTATCAAATAAGGGCCCGCCTTTCTGAAATACGAAATGTGCTGTGATTGGTTTTCTGGGCCAGTGTGTGTTGTGATTGGAAGCACTCGGCTCCTGGTCGGGAAATGTCATGCCCCTTCCCATAGAGCTTCTGTGTAAATATTGCGTCAAAATCAAATAATTTTGAGCGCGATTTAAACCCGGATGATTGCTACCACTTTAAGTTCGTCTGTCTTGGGAAAGCTAGTGCGTCTCCGATATATAACACTCGTTGTCTTCTCTAGTGCTGCTCAACCAGGTCTCGTCCCATTCGTAATTTTTTGTGATATCACAAATCCCGGAAAATACGCATTGTAGTTCAAGCGAGTCATTCGTTGTAGTTTTTGAAACTCTTTGAAATTCTGTTCAATAAAATATCTCCTTTTGAAGTGGAATTTGAGCTTTGTAACTTTGCAGATCTTTTTTTAAACTCAAACAGCAACATTACAGACTAAAAAAAAAGTTGAAAAAGTGAAAAAGCATAAAAGGACCCCTTTAAATCTATTCCATGGCCTGTAATGGATCAGATTTGAGGGCTCTGCAGCACACACCATTCACCTATAATGTCCCAAAAATCCGGACATCAAGAGTCTGCTGACAATCATGCGCCACCCACAGGAAGACAGCTATTGTATTGTTTGAAAAATGCACGCATCTGGAATTTGATATACCGTACTAGGGTTTGCCATCCGTTCCCACCAAACGCGTCTCAATATGATCTGAATGCAAAGTGGATTTCAGGTGTCGGAAAGGTTTGGCCATGGCGAGGTGACGAATTTATGGTGAAAAAAAGGGAAACAGGAAGTGTGTTATAACTTCATTATACATTGGCTGATTTTGATCAAACTTCAGCAGTTTATTCATTGAATGAGGCTAATCACATAGCTGTGACTACTATGCGTCAAAGTTATAGCGCCACCAAATGGGAGCAGGAAGTGTGTCATTTTCAAAATGCTGAAATCAGCCTCTTATTTTTTTTACCCAATTTGCTTCAAACTTCATCAGAATTATCAAAACATGGCAGATGTAAAGCTGTGAAGGGATTCTTGATATCTTAAATACCGTTGCCATGGCAACGCTTCAAACTTTAAAATAATTTTTCTATATACTCCTCCAATTGCTGTCATACGATTTACACCAAACTTTGTCAACATGATGCCAAGATACTGAAGATGCTAAACTGCAAATGGATTTTGGATATCTTGAATGGTGTTGCCATGGCAATTTATTAAAATAGTGGCAAAAAAGTAAACAAGAGTTGTCTTGTAGCCTATCTTTAAAGTGCATTGTCCAAACGCCCCAAAACCTTTTTTTACATATGGAGAACAAGCCATTCGGAGGAAACATGCTTAGTTTCATGTATTTCTGATGCTCTAGGGCCTAACAGCAAATTAAACGCTTTCAGACGTTTCAGCTGAAGTGATACTACTAATACTAAGATTGTCCACTAAATGGAGACATGGGATAAGAAATATTTTAAGCCTAATCCACTTTGTCAATTTCTATCAGTAGGAACAACAAATAAATGCATACAATCCATTGATACATACTGTATGTGTCACAATACGCTATGGAGGAACGAGGAGACGCTGGAGAATACTTTAACAAGACTTAAATTTCAAGAACCAAGGAAGACGTTTAACAGCGGACAGAGAACTAGGGACTGGGAACACTTTAAATACACACAGGAGGAGGGGATGACGAGACACACCTGGGAGCAATGAAACATCAAGGGAAACACCTGGGACAAATGAACTTAACCAATCAGGACAGGAACAGGAAACTAACAAAATAAGGGCATAGGAAGGCACATGGAGAGCAAGACACACACAAAACATGGAACAAAGTCTGACATATTGCAATATAGGTTTTTATTAGATTATTTTACAATGCTTATAAGAATTAATAACATTAAAACACTTACAGATCATTAAAAATATTTTTATATATCCCTTCTCTGTCTGTGTGTCTCTATATGTGTCACAACTCTCTGCTATCTAGATAACACTTCATTGCGTACAACACACCCTACGGCCAGAGGGTGAAATGCTTATTGCCCGCTGTGCCCTGTTTTTCTGAGCCACTGGGGCGTGTGCAAATCATTGCGTCTTGCAAGCTATATCACGGGCAGGCGAAAGTCCGGGTCCTGGAGAGCCCAGTCCTGCAGAGTTTGCTTCAAACCCTAAATCAACACCCTTAACAAGCGAATCAAGGGTCTGAACGGTACCTAGGAGCTACAGGCAGGTATTTTCATAGGGTTTAGAGCTTGAACTTTGCAGGGCTGCGGCTCGCCAGGACCGGAGTTCGCCACCCCGAGCTATATTATATTCTTATTTAATTTAATTGTAATTTTCTTTGTATTTTTCTTATTTCTTTTTTTGGGTCACAGTGGCAATAATTATACAAGATTTGCAAATGAGTCTTGGCATCATTAAGAATGGGTTAAAAATGAAAGACAAATCAGTAATGTTTTGCCATGCATCATTATTATTATTAATAATACTAATAATTCATGGATTTTTCTGTTAATTATAATTGTATACTCATTTAATTTGAATCAAATTTGTATACTTGCTGAGCGATGCTAACTTAAACATCAAGCCTCCCTTGGCTCAGAACGACCATACCAGACCAGCACCAAACCTACATAAAAACCAGCAATGAGCAGTCTAAAAATGTATGTTGATTCAGTGGCAAGAAACTGAACCTCAGCATCCCTCCCCAGTCATCAGCATGCATGTGAAGGAGTCGCTTCAGCACTTCATGACGAGCTGGTGTCAAAAAGGTGATCTGACCTCTGGGATGGAAGTCAGCGGGATGACTGACGGCCGGCTTCTTGATGTCAGAGGAGCGGTAGATGATGTGATGACGCCCGGGTCCTCCTTCCTCCTCTCCTGTCATGTCACCTCCTCTCTCTAGTGGCTCGATAAAAAACTCCTCTTGACCTGCACGGATCATTCCCGCCTGACAGGTTTGAAAAAGAGAAAGAGAAGTAGAGATTAGGTTTTTCAAAGGCAGGTACTGCACAAAGCTTGCACATCAAGTCCATTAAGTGAATCAGCTATAAGGGCTATTTCTGTAAGCATGCTATATCATGTTTTCATCAGCTTTGGAAGAAACCTTCGGGCAACCTGATCTCTAAATCGATCCATCTGCTTTCTAACTCATGTGTTTGGGCCTGACCATCTCTAAAACTCTGTGACATTGCCTGTTATAAGCAAAAACAAACTCTTGCTAATGTTTCCGAACATTTTTAGGGAGCAAACATAAGATGGTCTTGTTTATACAGTTTAAAGATGACGATGAGAACAGTCTACGAGGGCAAAGAGAGGAAATCCAAACCGCGAGAGAAGATCAATATGAATCTCTCTGCCAGAGTGAACAAACTCACTGACAGATACACTTGACAGCCCATGTTCCGTTCTCCCTGTGTCTAGTTAAGATTCATTGGCTTTGAGTGACGGTCCATGTCCACTGCCAGGGGTGCTGTGAACGTAACGAGAGCAAGAGAGAGAGAGTCTGCAAGGCTTTAGACACACAGGGCTAATCGATTGTAGGACACATCGCAGTCCCTACGACTTATTGGCTTTTTCCTGCCTGAAAGCATGTTCTTTTCCCTATGCTTCCATAGCAAATTAGACAGCCTGAGCGAGAGTGTGAATCGATGGCAAGGTCAGACCTCTTCTTGATGTGGTGGAATATCAAATGTGAACTTCAAACAGGGCCGTTAAAGTCACATCGGATCCCCCTCAGTCATCACAAAATTGAAGCCTGGCAAAGCACAGGCCGCTGAGCTAGTTGGCTCTCCCAGGAAATATTACACAGCGAGCGACCTCCCTCGCTCCCTCCTGCATCCCCCGAGGGTTCATTACAAAGGAAATGCCCGCGCGCTGCATAAACCGACACCACTGCATGAAGGGCTGCCGTCACACGTGGTCAAAATGGACTGAAAGTGCTGATGTGAAAACAAAACTCAAAATCCACTCAAAACACACTGTGTCATGTCTGTTGCAAATGAAAATGACAGTGTCATCAGAGATTAAATATGCTTTTCCTTTCTAATGACCTGAATGGGTCTACAAGACATCCTATATCTGGGAAAAAGTGGGTGATTAATAGGATAATGCACCTCTGCATGATATTACAGGCATCTCACTCTGCAGAGTAAGTATTTTTTGCTCTGTTTACCAGTAAAAATCTTTAAAACAATATAAATTTACTTGAGAAGCAAAATCACACAGGATATTAAGACTTAAGTTTAACGGGTTAGTTCACCCAAAAATGAAATTAGGCTGTGTTTTACTCACCCCTGAGGCATCCTAGGTGTATAGACTTTCTTCTTTCAGACGAATCCAGTCGGAGTTGTATTAAAAATTGTCTTTGGTCTTTCAAGTTCTATCATTGCAGTCAGTGGGTGTTGCAGTGCTTTAGTCCAAAAGAAGTTAAATAAAAAGCGCCCATCCATAAAAAAGTATCTCACACGGCTCCGGGGCGGTGAACAAAGGTTTCCTGTAGCGAATCGATGTGTTTTTGAAAGATATCCATATTCAAAACGTAATATTCCCTTTAATCTAGCTTGCACTCACTGTTATAAACGGAAGCAGCTCCGGGCGGATGAAGTATAGGTCCAAACCAACGTTTGTTTACAGGATCAAAGAAAGCAAAGTTTCCTTACTTTAAGCAAAGGAAAACCAGTCTCCTCTTGGCGGTTTTTTCTAAATCCTCTGACATTCTTCTTTACAATCCTCGTTTTGTACTTCTAATTCTTGACCGGTGTTTTGTTTTGATCTCTCCCCTGCGTTTCTGCTTTCATCACTTCTGAGCGGCGCATGCAAAGCCGACCGCCATACAACATCCGCATGGAGCTGCTTCCGTGTACAACAGTGATCGCAAGCTAGATTAAAGTGGTGATTACGTTTTGAATATGGATATTTTCTTACAAAAACACATGGATTCTCTACAGGAGGCCTTTGTTCACCCCTGGAGCCTTGTGAGACACTTTTTTTATGGATGGGCACATTTATTTCACTTCTTTTGGACTGAAGAAATGCAACACCCGCTGACTGAAATGATAGAGCTTGAAAGACCAAAGACCATTTTTAATATAACTCAGACTAAATTCGTCTGAAAGAAGAAAGTCATAAACACCTAGGATGCCTCGGGGATGATTAAAACACAGCCTACTTTTCATTCCCAAGGGTTAAGTTCCCCCCACAAATTTAATTACCCCATGATTTACTACCCTATATGTATATGACTTTCTCTTTCAGACGAATACAATCAGAGTTATATTAAAAATTGTCCCGGCTCTTCCAAGCTTTATAATAAAGTGGATGGTAACCCCAAATTTGAAGTCCAAAAAATTGAACCAATCCATTATAAAAGAAGTTCACACGGCTCCGGGGGGTTAATAAAGTCCTCCCGAAGCGAAGCGATGCGTTTGTTTAAGAAAAGTATCTATATTTACATCTTTATAAACCTTAATCTCTAACTTCTGCTAACTGTCTTATGCGCATTCACGAGAGAGTGGCGTCCCAGCAGATGACGTAGGTGTAGTGTAAGCTCCGGTGACAATATGCTAGACTCGCAAGAACCAAGTTTTGTTTATAGCAAAGGAAAACCAGTCTACTCTTAGCTAATATCGAAATCCTACGACATTTGTCTTTACAAATCCTCATTCTGTACTTATAATTCGTGACTGGTGTTTTGTTTTGATCTCTCCCCTGCAATTCCGCATTCGTCACTTCCGCGTTGTCACCGTGTTTTGCCTACGTTCTACGGTCATCTGCGGAACGCCCACTCTCTCGTGCTGCGTGTATGACCATTAGCGGAAGCTAGAGATTAGGTTTATAAGTTGTAAAATGGTATTTTTCTTACACAAACGCATGCGTCGCTTCATAAGGCCTTTTATTCAGCCCCGGACCCGTGGTGGCCTCTTTTTATATAAATGGATGTTAAATTTTTTGGACTTCAATTTTGCGCTACCATCCACTTGGCATTATAAAGCTTGGAGGGGCCAGGATGTTTTTTAATATAACTCCCGATTGTATTTCCGTCTGAAAGAGAATTTCATATACACCTATGATTGTCTTGAAGGTGAGCTAAATCATGGTGACTTTTCATTTTTGGTTAACGATTCCTTTAGGATAGAAATAAACACATTTAGAAACACACAAAATCCACTTTACTTTTCAAATGTTTTGGTTAGTATTTTTTTTAAATATGCTTTAAAAAAAAGTACAAAGCTGGATTTTTATTAAATCAATAATTTAAAATAACCTTTATATTTTATATATTTTAAATATGATGTAAAATGAATTCCTTAAAATTCCTTACATGTAATTTCTACATATTACAAGGTTTCAAGCTTTAAAAATAAAATAAATAAATAATAAAGGAAAAATATTAGTTTATATGTGAATCAAAATGCGTTAGTAAAGTATACCGGAATAGCAGTCAAACCGCAAACATCTAAAATATTTTTAAATATTATGACTGTTTGGGATATTTGTCCACTCACTTGAATAACATCAGTTAAAATATAGTTTGTAATTTCAGTGTTTTGGATTGAATTTTTGGTGGATTGGATTTCAATTATTTATTTTTATGTTAATAGAGCACACACACTAAATGCAGCTCAGAGCTGAGATGCGTATTCTGAGGAGGGTTTGTTTTATACCAACACTCTGCTTAAACCACACTGCGTTTAAGTCTAGTAAACCCTTTTACTTTACTACGTTTAAACCTGGGAGGCAAATTTATATTTATTTAAAGCTGAATAATGGCCTATTTTGAAAATTTGACAAAGCAAACTGATTTCTCAATGACTGCTATAAAACTGTAAAAAATATTCATGAAATATTCATTCTTTCCCCCGGATATTTTTTCTTATATTTTCTTTCTTTCGAGTTCAGTGTGTTAACTTCACTACCTCACTTTTCTGTTTTTTAACATGTCTGGTGAAGTCGTTTGGGAACGGCTTGAGAATAGGGGGAGGTGCTGAATACCTCAAGTCACTTAGTTTTGTTCCAGGGCTATTGGATGAACTCTTTAACACTTTTATTTCCAGATGCATTTAATGACCAAGCTAAATTCAATAATATAGATGTTATCCAAATTAAATAAATGTTGTAAAATTTTCAAATTAAAATGTGACTACAGGAAAGTATCTTCAGAAGATTGCAAACAACACTGGCTGCAGTTTGTGAACTGTTTTAACTGTTTTCTTGTAGGTCCGGTGGTCAGATATTTTGAAGTACAACGGCAGTCTACATGAGCGCAACTAAATCTAGCAAAGCACACAGCATCGGTTCAATCTGTGTACATACAGTAAAGATCAGAGAAAAGGATATGTTTTACTGTCCCTGTAAACATCGACCACTGAACCTGTGATCTAAGATGAGGGTTGTTCCACAGGTATTTCATTAGATATCACTCCAGAATACTGTAAAATGTTGTGTTTTCTTTTGTTTTTCAGTAAAAACATCTAATCATTCTTAAATTGATTTGAGAAGCAAAACTGAAAAGGGCAAGAAGGCTTCTTGGTGCTCCGGCATTTGGTGACATGGTGGTTTAGGATGGCATTGAGGTTAAATTGCCCAGGAAGTCCCTGAATTACTCTGCCTCCTTCTGGCCCAGAAACAACCACGTCTTAAGTCTGAAATGCATAGAGCTAAACATAAGGGAGGTCAGAGAGCATGTCAGAGAAAGAGATGGGATGCTACGCCAGTAGGAAAATGCAGAGGGAGAAATAGGCGTGAGAGACAGGGAGGGGAATGAGAATGAAGGAGACAACGTGGCAGTGTGTATTCCTGTGCTACTTCTGGAGACAGTCAAATTACTAAAGGTTCATCTGAGGTAGCAAAGATGACCATGGCATTCAATGGTCTTTTTAAAAAAAAAAAAAAAATGTTGTGCAAATGAACACAAACTCCCTATGATCTAAGCATCTATTGGTTCAAATGTTGGGGTCGGGAAGATTTTTTTATGTTTTTTTGAAAGAAGTCTCTTATTCTCACCATGGCTGCATTTATTTGGTCAAAATACAGTAGTGTACACTAGTGTATTCATATTTATTTGAAACATAAATCTTTTGTAACATTTTTTATGTTTTTACTGTCATTTAATGCATCCTTGCTGTAATCTTACTGTAACCAAACTTTTGAATAGTAGTGTATACTGTACAGCACAAAATGATCCAAAGAGTGCATCTTGAACAGCGTACGAAGAGTCACATGATCAATGTCACAAATTCACTTAATTTATTATCAATACAGTTACCAAGAAATAGTAGAGGAATATTTCTTCTTTCGTTTTACATCCCAACACTTCCTCATTTAAAATTGTTTTAAAAATTAAAATCCTAATAATCTAAATGTTGAATTTCAGATTTTCAATGTGAGCTCAGATTTTTGGACCCCACTGCTATCAAATGACTTTAAAGTTGAAAACACCTTTGCTTTTGAGAAAAAAAAACTACTTTATTGTACTGTACTGTACTGTAGGTGTCCAGGAAGACAGAGCAGAGCTTCCTAAACCCATATTTCTATTTAAAGTTTATGACCCCTGAGATGGAGCCTCTCAACATGCAATCACTCCACACGTGGCTCTAAAGAGCAGGTATGCCGTGCCACAGGTGTGTAATTTGATGGGCGGCACATAGGCCCAAACGTGGGCCGCACCACAGATCAGCTGTTAAGGAATGGGTACATGGATTGAATAGCCTGTTTTGCAGGATGAATGAAAATGACACCTACATATAAATCTAGGTTACATGTTTGGAGCCATAAAGTTGATGGTATTTTGTTTATATAAAAATACATTAAAGGTTTGGAATACATTTTTTTAATGCTCACCAAGGCTGCATTATTTTGCTCAAAAATACAGTAAAAACAATAATACTGTAAAATATATTACAATTTTTAAAATAACTGTGTTTCTATTTTCCTGGTGTCACAAAAGGCTTCAGAATCATCTAAGATACTTTTTGATGCTCAAGAAGCATTTAGATTTATTATTGTTTAAAAACGGTTTTTGCTGCTTGATATTTTTTTGGAAACTTTTTTCCCCAGATTCTTTGATGAATAGAAAGCTCAATTTTATATTGAAATTATTTTTGGAATGTTATAAATGTCTTTATTGTTACTTTTAAACAATTTAATGCATCATTGCATAGTATTACTTTAGTATTTTATTGGTAACACTTACAATAAGGTTCATTTATTAACTACATTAGTTAACCTGAACTAATAATGAACTGCCCTTATCCAGGCGGTTATTATCTTTTTGGTTAATGTTAATTTTGAACCTTTACTAATACATTATAAAATCTTGTTAAATTAGTGTAATGCACTGGAACAACATGAACTACCAATGAACATCTTATTTTTATTCACTAACCTGAGCGTAGATTATAAGACAGTAACAAATGTAGTGCTTCATGGTGTAGTTCCTGTTAGTGAATACATTAACTAATGTTAATTTATGAACCTTATTGTAAAGTGTTACCATTTTATTAATTTAGAATTTTAAAAAATATTAATTTTAACCCAAACCTTTGAAAGATAAAGAAGTGTATAACAGATTTCATACAAAAAAATATTAAGCTGTAAAAAACATTTATACATTGATAATAAAAAAGCACCAATTCAGTATATTAACCATTTCTGAAGGATCATGTGACATAGGAGACAATGGCTGCTAAAACAATACAGCTATGCAATCAGAGAACTAAATTACATTTTAAAAAATATTCTAAAATAGAAAAGTTACTTTTAACATGTAATAATATTTTACAATATTTCAGTTTTTACTTTAGTTTTGATCAGGTACATGCAGCCTCGATGGGCATTAGAGAACAAAAACATTAAAAAACATGATTATTCCATAATTCTTATGTATATTTTTTTCATATTGAAAATATGAAACATAACATAATTCCATATTGTTATGACCTGTAGTGTATTTATATAAAATTTCAAGTAAAAAAAAAATGGATCGGACTTTGCATCTTTTACAGTTTTAGTCTCAAAATACAAAGTTCATACTTATGATTTTTTTATAAAAAAAAAATAATTGATTATATATATGTGACCATGGAGCACAAAACCAGTCTTAAGTCGCAGGGGTATATTTGTAGCAGTAGCCAAAAATACATTGCATGGGTCAAAATTATAGATTTTTCTTTTATGCCAAAAATCATTAGGATATTAAGTAAAGATCATGTTCCATGAAGATATTTTGTAAATTCCCTACTGTAAATATATAAAAACTTAATATGCATTGCTAAGGACTTCATTTTGGACAACTTTAAAGGCAATTTTCAAAGTATTTAGATCTTTTTGCACTGTCAGATTCCAGATTTTAAAATAGTTGTATCTCAGCCAAATATTGTGCTCTCCTAACAAACCATACATCAATTGAAAGCTATTTAGTCAGCTTCCAGATGGTGTATAAATCTCAATTTAAAAAAAATTTACACTTAAGACTGGTTTTGTGGTCCAGGGTCACATATATGCATTTTTTGTGTAAATCTACATTATTGCTGCCATGTAAAACAAATCAATCAGGCATTTTTGTTTCAATGGAGGAAGTTCGTGCATTGATGGAGGGGCTTACTTTTTTGTTTGGGTGGGGGAATGCACGAAGTGTGAAAGTTCAGAAATGGGCGGAGCAGAGACACCATTCAAAGGATGGGTTTCTCGAAACAGTATTTCCTTCAGAGGCTGACATTAACCCATAAACTCCGCCTTCTTCATCAAGTCTGGAACACACACCCCTAGAATAAGGGTCTTGCACCTTCAGGGTCCCGTAAAAAAAAAACCCTGGCTGATTGTGTTTGCTGCCCACTGACCACCATAGGCCCTGATCAGGGAGGAGCAGAGAGAAACGACGTCCCACCATTATCTGTGTGTCTGCGTGTAGCTTCAGGCCACAGGATTCCATTCCTTCCTTCTGCTGTGTTTTTTCCAGACCTGACAGGCAGGCTGAAGCACTGCAGGAGTGAGAGAAAAAGAGAGCGAGACAGGGGAGATAGTGAGGGAGGGCCTCAAGATGTCTGTGGAAAATGAATCACAGAGGCTGACTCAAGGGAGAGGGGGAGAGACGAGAAACACATGTGGACAAAAAAGGAGAGCAAGAAAGGAAAAAGGAAAACTTTCACAGACACATATCTAACTTTCCGTTTTTCAGTAGATATGTGTCTTTTATGCCTTAAAAGTTTGTAATCATTAGTTTAGTAGCATTTACACATTTTCCTCAGCAAAACTTTTAGTTTTATTGTTC